>AYEL01072624.1:0-21278 GCA_000484575.1 Olivierus martensii
GCACCCTCTTCAGGTACACTGTTTTACCGTTTCCAACTTTTTATAACGACTTATTCTTAGAACAAAAACGTTTATGTTCTAAGAATAAGTCGTTATAAAAAGTTGGAAACGGTAAAACAGTGTACCTGAAGAGGGTACAAAATAGCACCAAAAGCGTTTGTACAGTTTGAGACTTAAATAAATACATATCTAACCTAAACTGCAGAGAGTGCTAATATGAAATATATGTAAGAATAAAGAAGGTATAGCAGTTAGAAAAGAATTACATTTAAAATTGTAGAACTGAAAAAATGAAATCAATGCTAAGATTTCAGTATCATGTTGATACTAGGATTTTTTGATATTGATTTTGTTTTTCAGTTTTCCATTTCAGACTTCTGTGAGTGGCCATATGTTTTGCTCATCACAAGTATAATACTGATAGCTCTCTGAATGATATATAAATATTATGGCCCATTTCAGAACACAAAAAATTGAGTAAAATAATTAATATATAGGGTATAAATTACGTCATTGCAGAAAAATTGTGCCGTTGACTGTTGATTAATTTAGTTTAACCAGTTCGACAGGGTACACTGTTCTTATGGATCAGTTTGACAACAACGAGTTAGTGCACTGGTAGTAAGACGACTGTCCCAAGAACGTTACCATCATTCGAAGCCCACGCCATTAAGCTTAGTTTGAGGTTCAATTTACAGCATTTCTTGCGATTTGCGACCCTAAGTCTTATATCACTTTAATCGCCTGAATTTCGTCTACGGTCGTAGTGTAGTTTTTTTGAAGGAGATAATTTACACCCTGTATACAGTGATTCTGATTCTTTTATTTCTGTGTCAGTTATTTCATACTTTTTCTTAATGTTTCTAATAGTTGTTTTCATGTATGTATAATATTTTTTATGTACATACAGATATTCTAGAATTTTTTGGAATACATGTACAATTGAGTTTGTATCAGGGCAAATTAATTAGACTCATTTATATATATATGAGACTTGTTTAACATGTTTTTGTTTAGTATATATTAATTTTGGAATTAATTAGTTTATTATATAGAAAAGTGCCTTTAGTAGTTTTATTAGAGAATAGTAGATTATGTTTTAATTATGAAATTGTTATTTTGATTAATAGGGTAAAGATAATTGATAAAATATATATTGTTTAGTTTATTTTAATTTTAATGATTCTAAAGCTTAATAAATATTAATTATACTAATATATTAAAATTTTTTATTTTTCATAAAAATAAGGATATAATTTCATTTGTTTCATTCTATAGACCACCTCAACTACACAAACAGGAGCTGTAAAAACAATAGTTTCAGAAAAATCAGATTTCATAAATTGTACTAAACAAGATTCAGAAAAACTAGGAACTGATCAAGATAATCAGTGGCTTGAATTTCCAACTACTAATTTATATGAACTGGAAACACGAGTATATACTGATCAGTGGTCCATTCCATATAAACGAGAAGAATCTTTGGGAAAGTGCCTTACTAGTGCAATACATTTGGCTCGTGAAGGTAATTTCTTATCAAAATTATATTTAGAATAGTTCCAAAATTATGAAAGAACTAGTTATTATTTTAATATTAAATTAAAATATTAAAAATGTGAAGCACTGAGAGAAGCATTTAATTGTAGTACAAAAATCTTTTGGCAAAAGTTCCATCTGCTTGGGAAACAACATAAAGTGAATTCAAATGTCTGTTTTTTTTTTTTTGCTGTCTCATCAAAGGAAGAATCAGTTTCTGGACAGAGTACTGACCTGTAATGAGAAGTCAGTTCTTTACAATACTCTATGGCATCATTATTGGTTATCACCACATGAACCACCTTCTAAACAACAAAATAAACACTGCATCAACAGAAAGTTATGCTCTGTGTTTGGTGGACTGTTTGGGATATCATGCATCTCAAATTGTTGCCACCTGGCCAGACAATCAATGCAACTATGTACTCTCAGCAACTGGAATATGTGCATGAAAAACTGAAAACTGGAGCCAGTGCTTGTGAATCCCAAAGGTGTCATACTGTTACATGACAACATGAAGGCACATGTTGCTAAAGTCTTCCATGATACCATTATCTAACTTGGTTGGGAAACACTGATGTATTCTCTATATTCCCCTGACATTGCACTTTTGGATTACCATTTGTTTCATTCATTTGATCAGCATTTCCCAAACTACGTTCCACGGAAGGTCAATAAGTGTTCCATAAAAAATTATGAAATTTAATAAGATTTTATATGATTTTAAATGCTGTGCCAAGTTGAAACTAGAGATGCTAGTTTATTTTACTATTTCATATGTTTTATTTTATTATAATAATAATTTGGTAATAAATGTTTGTTTGTTTTCTTACTTACTTGCCTAATTTATTTATTATTAATATCTACCTATACTGTAAAATAATCAAGGTGTTCTGTAAAAATTTTATGATTTGTGAAATGTTCTGTCATTGAAAAAGTTTGGGAAACGCTGCATTAGATAACCATCTGTAAGGACAACAGTTCCAAATCCTTGACAAGGTGATACATGTGCTGGATGACTTCTTTGGTTCATGTTCTGCTGATTTCTACCATCATGGGATCCACAGTGTGCCCAAACATTGGAGACAGGTCATTGCTGCTGATGGGGACTATTTCTGATTTCCAAGTACATCTTATATTGTTATTACGTTTCTCTTTGTAGGGTAAAAATCCGTGAGAATTTTATTGGTTGCCTTATATAATAAATAAAGTCATATATATGATGATGAAATATTTGATCACTGTTATATAATAAAATAATCCTTCAGTCTAGAAATTGTTGTTCAGTTAAGCCCAAGATGACTTCTAACAATAGAGAAAAATTACAAAAAAAGAATTCTAATAAATATATCTTAAAAGAGGCAACAAAACTTCTAGTATATTACTTTCAAATAGATGTGACAGAATTGATTGATTTGGATTGAATTTATTTGCCTTATAGATAAAGTTGTAAGGAATTATTCTATTAGAAGAGAGGAGAAAATTTTTTAAAATATTAGTTTTCTTGGCAAGAAATTAAAAAAATAATATGGATAATATGATTTTATGCAGGCGATTTTTAGAGAGATCAGTTAAATTATTTTATTAAAGGAACATACAAAACTAATCTCTGGGTCAGTTTAAAGCATTTAGCAATTCCTGCTTACTATGAAAATAAATTCAAAACAGCCTTGAGTGCAGCAGATGTTTTGAAATTAAGCCTAATTAATTTGCAAAAAAAAAAAAAAATTAAAAAATTAAAATTATGTAATCTCACTTAATTTTTGTTGAAATCTTTTGAAATTTTCAGTATTTATTGATGATTTTGTTTTCTTTCTAACAATATAAGCATTTTTTCAAAATGTATATTTTTTTGTAAGTTTTTGCTACATTTACGATATCATCGAAAACATGATTTTTTTTTATATACAATTTTAGTCATCCCACAAAATGAGCCATGAATAAAGAAATTCATTCATAATATTCAGAAATTATTGATAAAAACCCATGAGTTATGTAATATATGTTAATTGAAGGTATATCATATAATTATTAAAATTATATGAAATGATTGAAATATTGTTATTTTTATTAATATTTCATATTTATTAACTTGTTCTTACTTCATTTACGCAATCTTTTGCAATACTTTTTATAAATTTTTTTATTTATACAGGGCTCAACAAACCTGGTAGCCAAGTAGCCAATTGCTACCAGAATTTCCATTTTGGCTTCAGAACTGAAAATTAGAAAGTTGCATTTTTAATGACATATGAGGTTGGTAAACTAAATGAATCAATTGTTGCTTTTTATAATTTTTAGAACTAAAACTATAGCAGTTGTCAATTATTTTGCTTTTTTAGTTTTGGATAAATAATATACTGAATTGAATTTTAGCATAAGTTAGTTTTAATTATTAAAAATGCTGTTAATATATTAATGTATTTTTTTACAGTTTGTTTGATCTTCGTTATAATATTCTTCATGCTGGACTTCCAATTCCAATACATATTCCATCTATTCTCTCATCAAAGAATTTATTTGGTATATATAAATAATTATTTATAACATATTAAATAATATATTTGTAAAGTTTATCAACACTTTGCATTTCAGAAAGTGATGATCTACTAGATATTGGCAGTTTTGGAATTGAACCACGACTGCTGTTTGTTATTTGTGAAGGATTTATATCATCTCCAAAATTGCAGGTGAGCTCTCTTATCTGATATATTACTTAAAAATTTAAATCTTTATTTATTAAGTAAGGTCAGTGCTTCATTTAATATATTAATGATATATTATCATTGTTTAAGACTGAAAATTAGATATATAATTAAAAAAGTCATTTTGCGAATAGTTAAACTGGTAATTTTCAGCTTAATACTGGAAACAAAAAAATCCAGATATGGTAATTATTTAGTATGTGAAATTAAGATAATTCATAAATCAAAAATTAGTATTATTGAACTAGGAAATGTGATTTTAAAACTAGCTAAGTTATGAATATACAATACAAACTTCAAGGGAATTATAATCAAATAAATCCAAACTTGCCAAATTTAACCCTTCAGATACATAACCGGAATTTTAAATATGTGTTGCCTGGCTAGTGCCATTGAGGGCCTGTGGCTAGATTTAGCCCGGTCAGGAATAGATCTATTGGGGAAGTCCGATGTCGGTTCCAAATTGATATAACTGCCTGAAGAATCAATCTGCTTGTTGGCCTCGGTGGTCTAGCGGTATGACGTTGGGACGTTAGCCCAAAGGTCCCCGGTTCGATCCCGGGCTGAGGCAGATTTTTTCTTCTTCAGGTAAATTAGTCAAAATTCCTGTTTAATTTATAATTAATAGATGGCGCCACTCGTTGGCTTAGTAATTTCTATAGTTTATCTAAATTTATTTCGGATTAAAATTCTGTTGTGTATCTCAAGAGTTAAATTTCGCAAGTTGTTTGGATTTATTTAGCTAAGTTATGAGTGCTGTTGCAAACTAATCCACATTTCAACTGGAAGAGAGCTGGCCTAAGAATTAATTTATAGACAAACTATCTTCAGAAAAAATATTTATTTCCATATTAACAATGACTGCTCTGTGATCAAATAAAAAAATGCAATTCAGCTGCATTAGCTCTCATTAGTTTGTCTATACATTCAGAAGTAATCATATATTTGTTTACAATATACAAAAAAAATAAAAATAAAATGAGTTTCAAAACAATTTTAAGTTATTTATTACAAAAATATGATAAGTATTAATTAAATGTATTTTTTAGGTGGTAGTGGATGAAAATCTGTCTAACAACGGTTCAGAAAATAATCAGAAATATACAAAAATAGATGCTTCTGATATTTTCTCAAAATTTGCAAAAATGACATTTTTGAAATCAATATATTGAGAACAAACATCAGTACTTTTTTAATAAATTTAATATTTAATTGATTTATAGAACAAATGGTGATGTTATCTAATAAATTAAGGGACCATTACACCAATTTTTTTTAATTTTAAAGTTAATGTTATGAAATTTATATATATGAGAGGAGAGAATACTATATTTAATGTTTTTACAATTAAAATTTTCTCATATACAGTGGTACCTTGGTTAATGACAGTAATCTGTTGCAGGATTACCGTTATTATCCAAGGCGCAATTTCCCATAGGATTTAATTGAAAATTGATTAATTTGTTCTGGCTCCTTCTCACAACCATAGTAAATATTAAAAATGCAGATAAAATGTCCTAAAAATATGGAAAAATATTTATTTTTCCATATTTGCTACAAAAAAAATTAATATTAATGAAATGAATTGTTCACGAAATCAGTTTTTAATTATTAATTTTTCACCAGAAGACAATTGGGCTCACTTTGGAGTTTTTTGACAAACAAACCCATAAACACTGATTAGCAGCTTATATAGGTATAGATAAGGTTTGATTTTGTCTTTTAATGGTGAACGAACAGTGACACACATTTGCTGATTTATTGTCTATATGAACTGTAGGTCTCGGACAGACGTTTTTCTTCTAATGGAATCCAAAACTGTGACATCACACCACTTGCAGGTTTGAAGTAATATATAATACAAACAAACAATAGAGTCAGACTTTGTTGGCAGAATTTAAAATAATAATCGTCCAGAAATTATCTTTAAGAAACTAAAAACCAGTGAACTGTTGCACGTCTATTTTTAATTAATTAAATAATTGAAGAATATTGCTTTTAAAAATTTTTTTTTTATAAAAATGGTATTAAGAATTTTATAAATGTTACAACTTCTATAAATTATCAAAATAAAATGATAAATAATTTCATGAAATAAAATTAAATAAATTTTAATAATAATCTTCTTTAATAATAATAAAAATAAGTAAATTTTAATAATAATGATATGGAGTAGTTTACCGCATTATATGAGCACTACTAAAATATTTCTGTTGCATTAAACGAATCTGCATTACATGAGAACCGTACTATGCGGGGATACATTGCAAACAGTATCAGAATATATACTTATAGTAAGTTTTGTCTGCTTTGGTTTTATAGTAAAAGTAAAACATTTTTTAATGATTATTAAACGAGAACCGGATACATTGCAAACAGTATCAGAATATATACTTAGTAAGTTTTGTCTGCTTTGGTTTTATAGTAAAAGTAAAACATTTTTTAATGATTATTAATATATAAATATCGAAATTAATAAAATCTTGGTAGAAGATAAAACATCATTAAGATAATTAATTAAAAAATTGTATTTTAT
The DNA here is from genome assembly GCA_000484575.1 of Olivierus martensii. Lineage (NCBI taxonomy): Eukaryota > Metazoa > Arthropoda > Arachnida > Scorpiones > Buthidae > Olivierus > Olivierus martensii. The sequence continues at coordinate 6,778 of AYEL01072624.1, forward strand.
TTCAGTTTCATTTTCATGGATCCAATATGGAAGCACTTCATAAAGAATTTGATCCTAAATATTTACCTTTGGAGTTTGGTGGAGAGTTACCTTCCTTTGATTGTACCGAGAAAAATCAGCGATTATTGGATAATGAAGATTTTTTTATACAAAATGAAAAATATTGGAATGAAGACAAAAGTAGTTAGAAGTCTAGCCAACTAAATATTTCAGATATTTCAATTTAATTTGGATAAAGATAAATTTTGGAATTGAGATTCATTTTAGACGGAGATTTTATAGATGAACTTTCTATAGAAATGAACTGTAATTTGTATTGAAGTAAATATAACAGATATTAGAAATAGATATTTTTCGTTCATGTCCATTCAAAATATCGTTTGATTCAATAAAAATTCGTATTAAAACAATTTTATTTGCAATTCATTTTTACTTTCATTTGAAAAATTATTTTATAAAATTATATTTAATAGATGTTTTCTTTATTTGTATTTTAATCGATTAATAACTTCCAGTAGAAAGCAACATAAAACAGATAATGATAACTTATATAGTGGAAGAATGGGTTATATAGATTACAATGAGAAAAATAAGATTAACAAAGTTACTATATAATTTTTTCCTTTTCATGTATCTGGAGAGCCTTCGTTCATTAGGTCAATTTTAATTTATCATTATGTGAAGATCTAATTTTTATCAAATGTATTAGCTTCATGAGTGAATTGCACATTGTTTTTGTTTATTTTAATTACCAATTTGCTCACTTTACTTGCTATATATATTATTATTATTTATTTTATTATCGAACTCCATACTCATTCGTCCGCAAAAATCAACGAAGATCGTGATCATTTTTGATAGCTTCCATTACAATTGATTTACAATATTTCAATACTTAAATGAAATTGCATATAAAATGAATATGTCTGATTACTAATTAATCTCCATATTAATTAATCAACAACGAAGAGGAAAAATAAGTCGTAATTTGTCTGATCATTTTGTAAATACTGTACTATATTTGTGACATCGTTTCGCATCAAAGAATATATGATTTACAATATTTAAATACTTAAATGAAATTGCATATAAAATGAATATGTCTGATTACTAATTAATCTCCATATTAATTAATCAACAACGAAGAGGAAAAATAAGTCGTAATTTGTCTGATCATTTTGTAAATACTGTACTATATTTGTGACATCGTTTCGCATCAAAGAATATATTTAGTCTTCTGTGTTGTTCTACTCCTTGTCGTTCGGTTAAGAAACCCCTTAAAAAATAACAATAAATTCTTTTCATTTGTAAGACACTTAGCTCTTTCCCTATTCATCATTTAGGCGATAAAACTAACAAAGCCAAACATGAATGAATGGCCTCATTTGATTCTTAAGTCAATAAACTGAAGTACATCCAAATAAATACAGAGTAAAACCTCGATTCACTTTAACTAATCGATTATAGAGGGGATTAGTTAATCGAGGTGTCATTATTTATATTTATTGATATCATTAATTTAATTATTTTGAATATTACGTTAATGAAATTGCTGAACTAAATTCAAATTATTAGATGAATTATGGCCTCATTTGATTCTTAAGTCAATAAACTAAAGTACAGTCTATTCCTAAATATTTTTCACTAAATTACTACTTACCGTTTTTCCGGTTACGATAAAAACTTGATGCGTTAGTTATGATTAGTAACAATCTTGATGATGAATTATGACGATAGATTAATTTGATACTAATTATTAATCGATATTTTTATATTACGGTTACTTTATCGATAAAAAGTGAACTTTGTATCAAGCTTTCTATCATTATTCATAAAATTTGCTCATTGCTGCTAATTTTTCAGTTTTTATAACTTTCGAAAATTTAAGAATTTACTTTATATATTAATTTGATTTTTACGCGAGTTTTAACATTTTAGTAATTATGAATAATAAGTAAACAAATTTCAGATAAAAATGAACACATATATAAAGTAGCGATCGTTCAAAGAAGAAAAGAATTCGCACTACACAAATTTCGCGAAATTATTCTAAATACGTATTTAAATCATTCTCAGTATGTTTAAATAATTATATGCAATACATTATTATTATTTAAACATTTTCGATAAAAATTTACGCGAACTTTAACAATAATTGTTTATTAATTATTGTATTGATTTACTTTTATATATTGCTAGAATAATCAATAACATATTGAATAAACTATTATATACAAAATAATAAAGATAATTCCTACATATAAAGCTGAATGTTGTTGTTACTTTGTTGACAATTTGAAAACAGTATCTTTTAATTCCTATTAAACTAAAATAAAACATTCTTTGAACTTTTTGTGTTTAATCTTAAATGTTTCCATGTAGTTTTTCGCTACCATACGATTGTAGCTCAGTTAATTATAAATGTTTTCATCAATAAGTAAATCGAAAGTATGATTATTGCTTCATCCCATGTTTACCCAAATTTCTTTATACAGCCAGAAGTTCTTCATTACACAATCTTCATTATGCAACTTGATATAGTTTCCAACTTAATCCATTCTTTAACATAATAGAAAGATATTTATCTTGATAAAAAACGAATACTTTTTTTTGGAATGAAATCGTGCAGTTACACAGAAAAGAATTCAACTGCTTCTCCGTGAAAAATTCTTTAACATAATAAAATATCTAATAACATAATAAATAAATAAAAGAAAAATAACATAAAATTTATCTTGATAAAAAACGAATACTTTTTTTTTGGAATGAAATCGTGCAGTTACACAGAAAAGAATTCAACTGCTTCTCCGTGAAATTGCATGAATTCTCTCCAAAAACAGGATTCGGTTGTATACCAAGTCTCACAGTCTTTTTTGGATTTAATTGTTAATCTGACCTCACCAATCTGTAAAATCAATATTAACAACCAAATGATTTATTTCGGATATAGTTCCAAATTTTTTAATAATCATGATTGCGGTATCATCAGCATAGCGAAGAGTAAATAATATTATGAATAATAAAAAATCATTCGCAGAAAGGCTCTCTCTCTCTCTCTTCCCAAAAACTAGAAGAGTAGAATTTCATGATTTTAATTAAACTTCTGATTTTTTTATAAATAAAACTTACAAATTTTATATAAACCTATTCTCAATTTATTCAAGTTATATAAATAAGTAAACAATTCTGGAAAGAATTAATTATTTATTTTATGAACATGTCTACTATTTTGGCACAATCTCTTTACTGAATTTATCTTAAAATTTTATTAAATAATTAAAAAGTATTTAGAAATTTTAAATGACTACCATTTTTAAATGTTCCACGATGAAAAATACTTCGAACAGAAATGAGTTAATCATATTTTTGATGTTTTATCTAACAACTTTTGAACTGATTGATGATAAATTTTTATGAAATTTGATAAAGATCTCACTCTTCTGAAGATAACTTTAACATTAAACATTTTAGGTTGTGACAGTTTGATAAAATTCAGGTGACAAAATAAAATATTTATTTCCTTCACGTTTTCCCCCATTGGCATATAGCAATCAGATTATAATTTCTTTATTTATTATTATTGTTTTTAAATAGATATCACTTTATTTTCATTAAAAGCTAGATAAGTGTATAATCCCAATTTAGATCTACTTTCTCCCAACTGAATCCAAAGTTTTTGGTATGTTTCTTAGTGACTGTATATCTGATATCATTACATTCCCAGTTCCAAAGTATTAAATATGTTTATGTATTAATATGCGTGAGTGAAGAGGTGAGGAAGCGCCATTTTCTAATCTTATCTCAGATGACAAAATATCTAAATCTGGCACTGCAATACATAATAACATTTATTTTCAGTAATTTTAAGTATTTTCATGACAATTCCAAACTTTTCATGAAACTGAAATCTATAATAATAGGAAATGTCAAACCATTTTAATAGGTTACACCTTGTATAATCAATATGAATTTCCTTATTTTTCCAGATTCAAGTTTATTAATAGGAAATATGTAGACTTATGCAGATTTAGATACTGCTAGTTCATTGTTTCTTATCATCAATATACAATACCATATTTAAATGATAATCTAAACTCAATGCTATTTTTCAAATGTTGCAAAATAAAATTCGATTAACCAACATTTCTACAGATAACCCTTTAGAATTGATATCAACAGAACTTTAAACTCGATCTTTAACCGAAAACAAATTTATTTATCCTCCAACTTTATCTAAACAACAGTTTAAAATAGCAAGTTTAATTCTTTAGTTTTTTATTTAGATATGGATACAGCGATGAATTTGGAACTGTTAATATTTTTCCCATAGAAAGCATATACTCTTTCATGTAGGCATACATCTGTTATTTATTGTCTTTCGTATCAGGCTTAAAATAGCAAGTTTAATTCTTTAGTTTTTTATTTAGATATAGATACAGCGATGAATTTGGAACAATAACATCATTCTTAGACGTTGCTGTTAATATTTTTCCCGTAGAAAGCATATACTCTTTCATGTAGGCATACATCTGTTATTTATTGTCTTTCGTATCAGTTTATCTGCTTACCTCACATCATTTATACATTTTGGTCTCATAAATAATAGTAAATTTTTTTTAAATTTTAAATATGAGTACATTAACAAGTAAGATTTTCAAATAAATATTCAAAAATTGATCCGAAAAACACGGTAACATTTGCTCTCATAAATAATAGTAAAATTTTTTAAAATTTTTAATATGAGTACACTAACAAGTAAGATTTTCAAATAAATATTCAAAAATTGATCCGAAAAACACGGTAACATTTGCAATACAATTGAGCGCTAACGAATAGATATAGTATTGTAGCCTAATTTATTTCAATAATTGGATTTTATTTATTTATTTATTTTTAAAATTGGATAGGCTAGAGAAAGAAACAGATTACATAGCACGTATGGTACAAGTTTTTGTGTATATATGATAGAAAAAAATAAACAAAATAGTTGACGATACTGGTGACATGATCACTTCATTTATATGCATACGATGAAACTCAGACTCATTTATAAATATAGTATTATACAGTTCAATATAACTAGCCTTGTTTAATTAATAAGCAATGATCACAATATGATAAGATGCCATCTATTGACGGCATTCTTCACATTGAATATAATATTTATTATATTAAAAATATTGAAACATTCAAATATATAATACAATACAATATTTCAAATAAATATACATCAATAATAAAGTTAAAAATATTAAAACAGAAAAACTTCGAAATTTAAAAATCTGTTGGATGGCCGCTGATAAAGCAGTAGTTTCATACTTTTTTTTTTTATTAGATTTTCCGCTATGTGACGGCTTCTTGAGCAGTCTCAATTGCGGATCTCCGCTATACAATTACTCTTTGCCGCGGTAGCTCTACAGAGTAAAATAACAACAGAATATTTAGCAATCAAAATACAAAATACAAACTTTAAATAGCAAACTATACATGTTATTGAAAATTAACATCGATTATGAGGTAGATGAGTAATGTTAGTAGGTTAATTAGATAAAAAATTATATTAGTAGCATCTTATCAGCTAAGGTTATTAATGTTGTTATGATTAGTGAAGATTAGTTAAAATTATAAAAGTTCTAACGTTAAACAATAATAAACCGCGTGGAGATAATTTTTATAAAGTGAAAAGAGCAACATAAGTTTCCTCATGGAAAGTTAGATCAGATTTAGAACAGGGCCAAGAAAGTCCAAGTTCCTTACAAATTAGTTCGAGGGACAGTCTCTGATGATCAAATTTAGCATAGTTAAATAAGAGGTGATCGATAGCTTCTGTTACCTGACAGGAGTCACATTGGTTAGTGTGACGGTGTCCAAGAGGATACAGGTAGCTTTTCGTCGGAAAATGTCCTGAAAGAAACTGGGAAACTATTGGATCGACGATGAGATGTTTGTTTGTGAATATTTTGGAGAATCCCGTTCATTTCTGAATCCCACAACTCTAATTTTCAGGATAGATCCGATCCCGGTCTTTGAACCTATTATGGGTGTTAGCCAGCCTGTGATGATCTAAAAAAGCCGCCATTTTATACAATATATTCCATATGAGATTTAGCGGCTTAAATAAATTTAACTTAATCAGTTTTAAAATATAAATGTAAACAATAATTTTCTGTCAAGAAGCTATTCAAAATAAAGTTTAGTATAGAACAGAAATGCTTATGCTTCATTTCAAATGGTTATATAGCAACTCATGTTTCAAGGTCAATAGTCTACCATTTTTAAGAAAGGGAAATGTAAACATTAGTAAGTTTAACAAAGCGCTCCTTTCTTGATAACACTAGAATTTAATGAAATTAATAGTAACGAAGATTGGTAAATAAGGCTGAAATGCATTTTATTATTTGAAATATTTATACAAAAAATGCCATATATTAATTTCTACTTATTTCTCAGTACTTTGTACAGATGCATTTAGTAGAAGAAAAATATATTTTTAAATTTAGCTTGCGAAGACTGATGAATCAAATTATTTTATTTACTATACGAACTCGACCATAATTTTACTAAACAAATGACAAACAATTTATTTATTTTTAAATCACTGTTTATTATAGATTATATTCGATTGGATTGCCTTGTGATAGGGTAATCACTTATCCGCTGAAGTACGCCGTCAAAAAGTCTGTATTATTTCGCAGCTTAACTGAAACTAATATTAAGAATCTTGCCGGATTGATGGCTGTGATAAAGGCCCGGGGTCAATTCTAATCTAACATCTGCATAGCCGAATAGCAACTCTGGAAGATGCTGTGCTTGAATACTAAAGAATCCGACTTCAATTCCCAGGTTCTATTCGCTCTAGATTTTTTTCAGAAGCTGTCTGGGCTAGACCCAATGAACCGCATGTTCTGATTCCACCAGGAGTGTGGGCGACCCCTGATAGGCAAGCAATGAAATAGCCCATCGCTTAATACCTATCAGATTTAAAGCGGTGAAATTCCACACAGAACTAAAACTAATTAATATAATGATGCTGAAACACTATTGATATACAGTACTCTTCTTTGTGTTCTTCTTCTAATATATATACTGGATTAGTGCAGAGTTTAACTGTTCTCTTATTTGGATTTTCAGTAAATGTATTTACTTATAAATTGAAGTATATACTGCACTATAATGTAACGATTAAATTTAATTATTAATTAGCAGGGCTGCCGAGAGAAATTTTCGAGCCCGTAACAAGTCTGTGGTTTGGGCCCCACTTAAAAAAGGACATCACTTTGGTTTAATAAAAAAGCCAATATAAACATTAAACATTTATTTTAAAAAGTGTATAATAAATTTAAAATTCGATACATTACATACCATTTTATATATAAAATAGTTTATTTTGGCAAGATTGCTCTGAGCGCCTGTTTGGATGATGGCGGTGGCCAATGAAAAATTTAAGACCATTCTATTTTGAATTGTCAGGAAAGCCGCATGATAAAGCAGTCACTTATCATTTTGGATGTCGGGTACCACATCACCAGTTTTTCAGGATGCCAGGTTCGGCTGTTAAACACCCATTCTCAAAGTCTCTGGTTGGGTCCATCATGAGTGATATGCCGGCCAAAATAGGCAGTGTTATGCCCCGTCACTTAGTATTCATGGAGTCGAAAGCAACGTAAAGCAAAAAACAAAAAAATATTTAATTATGGTAACCTGCAAAAAATTAACCAATTCTATAAAATTTTACAATAATCATTCACAATTCTCAAAAGTTATAATTTCTACGAAAAAGATACAAATACATTTGACAAATGTTCCAAATGTAAACCAAGCAAATACCAAATACAGGTAGGCCTCGATTAGTGCGAGTTCGAATAATGCGATATTCGAATTGCCAATAGGTAGGCCTCGATTAGTGCGAGTTCGAATAATGCGATTTCGATTAATACAGGTAGGCCTCAATTAGTGCGAGTTCGAATAATGCGATTTCGATTAGTATAGGCCTCGATTAGTGTGAGTTCGAATAATGCGATATTCGATTAGTGCACGACTTATAAAAATGATACGGTTCTTCAGTTAGTGCGAGCAAATATTCGATTAATGCGAGTTGTAAGTATAGATCAGTCTTACTAACAAAGGTCCGTCACCTTTTATGATGTCAATTAACAAATTAATGTTAATTTTCGGTTAGTAACCATTTTATGATGTCAATTAACAAATTAATGTTAATTTTCAGTTAGTAAAATCGGAAGAGCAGCAGTCCAAGAACAGTCACTTGGCTTTGAAGGGGTGAAACACCAGGATTATTGGATTTTGCTGATAGCGATTTAACATTATTATTATTCAGCTTTATCATTTTTGTCATTAGCTATTTAACATTACTATTATTCAGCTTTGTTATCGTTGCCGTTAGCTATTATTTTCCTATTATACTGCTTTGCTACCTATATTATTTATTTTCTTTAGTTTATTACCTGATTTATTTATTTAAAATAAAATTTGTGAAAAAACTTTGTTTTTGTTAACTTTTGCTGTCATATTCTATTAGTAAACAAATAGAAAACTTGTTAAAAATTTTTCATTAATTCATTAACTTAGCTAACTAGTTTTATCTGAAAGTAAATTACTGATTCAATAAAGCTTCAATGCTTAATAACAAATCGGACTAGCCACCCAACTCTCGACCCAGAATTGGCGGCCAGGCGGCGCTCAACTTCCGCTTCCGATTCACTATTTTGGTTTCGATTTGGCGTTTGGTTTGATGATGGTATGAGACGCAATTCCTGGTAAGTTATTAATGATTTGGCAGTTGGTTTGATGATGGTATGAGACACAATTCCTGGTTGTTTTAATTTAGATGATGAACAATGATGTAAAATGTGAAAATAAATATTTAATTTAGATGATGAACAATGATGTAAAATATGAAAATAAATATTTTTTAAGCGGTTGGTTTGATGATGGTATGAGACGCAATTCCTGGTAAGTTATTAGATTTGGCAGTTGGTTTGATGATGGTATGAGACACAATTCCTGGTTGTGATTTGGTGGTTGGTTTGATGATAGTATGAGATGCAATTCCTGGTAAGTTATTAATTTAGATTTTTGATGATGGTATGAGATGCAATTCCTGATAAGTTATTAATTTAGATGGATGAAAACGATGTAAAAATAAATATTTCTTAAACAGATAGTATTGTGGTTATTCATCGTGAGCTTGGCTAATGGCCGGAATCTCACAAAGCAAGAACGGCCAGGCAGCGCTCAACATTCGATTTGGCGGTTGGTTTGATGATGGTATGAGAGACAATTCCTGGTAAGTTATTAATTTAGATGATGAACAACGATGTAAAAATATGAAAGTAAATATTTCTTAAACAGTGTTAAGTTAGTATTGTGGTTATTCATCATGAGGTTAGCTAATGGCCGGAATCTCACAAAGTAAGAACCAATTACCATATTTTACATATAGTTAATACTTCAAATAGTGCGAGAAATTCGTAGAACCAATTATTCGCACTAATCGAGGCCTACCTGTATATAACCAAAATTTAACACACTCCACAGACATTTTTAATGAAGCAGAAGTTATACAAAATCAAATGCAACTGCCCCAAACTATACAAATATATAGGAGAAATAAAATAAGCTTTAATCACCAGATACAAAGAACATGAACATGCTATTAAATTAAAATATAACACATCACCACTGTGTATCCATAGTCAAAAATTTAACCACTTTTAATAAAGATAAAAAACATAATTTTATATAGAGATAAAAATAGTTACACCAGAAAAATAAAATAACATATTAACTATCGTTAAAAATAATAATAATAACTTAACAAACTTAAATACAAGGGCAAACATACACATCATATAATACAAAATTATTCACCCCTGCAATAACATGTAACTCTACACAATAATTACCAACTACTTGACAAACAACCACAACAGTTCATATTCAAACTTAACAAGACTCATTCCTTTATTACCTTGAACATCACAAGATTGATAAAATAGACCATACCAGCAGGGCCAGCGAGAGAAACATTCGGGCCCATGACAAATCTGTGGTCCGGGCCCCACTTAAAAAAAGTGCATCACTTTGATTTAATAAAAAAGCCATATAAAACATTAAGCATTTACTTAAAGGAATTAGATGTTTAGCATTCGTTTTTAATTTGGTAAAACTTTTATATATGATCACAGGTACAGTACATTATGCATCAAGAAAGGATGAATTTCATATTAAAATATATTAATATGATAAATATTAATTATATTATATACACATTTTTAACTTTGTTACGTGTTTCGAGAAGATGTAAGATAAAGAAGTGTGTTTCGAGAAGATGTCCGTTATAATCAACTGTTCTAAAATAATTATACTTTACTTTCAATGAATCGCATTCATTACTCCTGTAATAAATTTATTGCTGCTTGATTTATTTACGTTTTAAGACATTTAATTAGAACGAAAGAATTAAACTGTAATTTTTGTTTTCTGTACTTATAATAAGTTCAATCAATCTGAAAATTTATCATACCAGTTTAAGCGTAGTGGTGAGAATCAGCTGAATGATATAACTGGTATCATTTCCCAAAAAACCCTATTAGAAGCTGTCGACCTCTGCGGTTCTTAGTGGACTGGTGACAAGTTAGAACCAGATTCAGTGAATAAATTTTCCAGAGATGGGATCCAAAAATCGAACCCGCGTCCCCCTGGATGGAAAGTGGAGGTACTTCCACGTAGAAAATCCAGTTATTTGCTGTGTTTCCAACAGGATTCTCCAGGTTGGAAACAGCAATTAGAAGATGTAGATTCATTCCACCGCAGTCATCAGACCGACAATGAACTAATATTTTGATAAATTGATCTAATATATTCCTAAATATAAATAATATGTATTATTTCTCTCATTTAAACATATGATTTGAAACTAAAATAGTATATATTGCATTAATTCTTTTTTATCATAATATTGCGTCATTAAAGACATTGATAATATTTTATCAGTATTGTAAAAGTATTAGAATTGATAACATTTTAAAATTTTAGTTATATGAATTGCAGTACAGTACTTGGATACGTTGTAATTATTCGAATTATTCAAGTAAGTGTTTAAAGTTATTTTGTTAATTTAAAAAGATAGAGATAACTATTTCAAGCTGTAAGCGAAACACGGATACAGGCGAAAATATTTTATTTATATTATCAACATAAATTTTATTATAAATTCTTGAAATAAATTACTATGGAAACTCGAGTATAAATCTATTCATAGTTTTCGTCCTTCGAATATATTATATACAGTAATTCGATATTGGATTATTTGCTTAGAAATCATAACTAATTCAGTCGATTTTATATACAATATATTGATATAATGAAATGAATAAATGGAATAAAATTTTATTTGAACCAAAATTCATTTTAATAGTAAATTAACAGAATATTATGGATTTTGGTAAACGATGTTTTATGATCTTTAAACATAAACTCTTGCTTATTTCATTACCAAAGACAGTTTATTCAGTTAATTATAGATTATATGCGATTATGGATTTTGGTAAACGATGTTTTATGATCTTTATACATAAACTCTTGCTTATTTCATTACCAAAGACAGTTTATTCAGTTAATTATAGATTATCATTGTAAAAGAATATACTGAATAAATTTGTAAATTCTTAAATTTTTTAGTGATATTTTCCCATAACTGTTGATTTATAGGGAGAGATGGAAACTATCAATACAAATATGAATACAGATTTAAAAGAAAATCAAAATCAAGATAAGAAAGAATTTTCTTGGAATGATAAAGTATTACAAGAATTTCGTGAAATTGTTCTTAGTAAGTGTTTTATTCAAGTTTTTTTATTCTAATCTCATGAACAGGGCCACCGAGAGGGAGGTGACATCAAAGACTTTTGTCACGGGCCCAACCTTCGGGCTCTGACGTCACATTACGAGTCTGATAGTGGGCAGGCCGCCGCCAAAGCACACTGTCTGTCACCCAAACAAGCAACCAAAGCAATCCTGCAAAAATAAACTGTTTTATATATAACGTGATGTGTATCGAATTTTGAATTTATTGTACACTTTTTTAAATAAATATTTAATGTTTATATAATTTTTTATTAAACCAAAGTGACACCACTTTGGTTTAATAAAAATTTTCGGGCTCGAACTACAGACTTGTCACTGGCCCAAAAATTTCTCTCGGCGGCCCTGCTCATGAATAACTTTTAAAGTAATTTTAAACATAAGTAACTCTTTTTATAGCAATCTGTAAATATTTTAAAAATATTTTATAACAACTAGTTTAATATTAAATTATATTTTAATTGCTTGATGTCCATGTGTTGAATTTGATTTATACCTGCCATTCATTTTGTATCTATTTTAAAATATTTTCCCATTTTTTAAGAATTAAAAATAAATATTTTTTCATTTTTTTTTAAATTTCAATAATATGTGAGATTTTAATTTTTTTTTAATTAATGATTAAAATATGGCAAATTACTAATTTATTAAGATAGTAAATAAATGAATTTTTGGACGTCATCATATGAAAAGACAATTATGCGCTGTTTATATAAATATATATTAAATTCTTTATTTAAAAATTTTGATTTTATAAGTATTCCATTTGATGGATTACATAAAACGAAATACTTGCCAGCAGAGTTTACAATACTTAATAGGAAATAATTTTTAAAAAATAAATACAAGTCAAAGTTTTCAGCAATAATTACAATTATCTTACATACATTTTTGTTATGAAAACAGAACATACAAAATGATTTCTATATCTATTTTTATTGTTCTGAAGGTTATGTGGAGTTTTCTGTAATTTGTTGACAATATGAAATATATAAAAATTGAAAAACCCTTTCTTTATATCTGTAAAATCCAATGTTATAAATACGTTTCGTTAATCACTGAACAAATGTATTTAATTTTAAATTAAAGTTTGATAGAAAACAAATATTTATTCCAAATAAAGTATTTAGCTACAAAATATAATCCCCAGCTAGAAAAATGTAAAATACTTTTTCTAAATTTAATCTACCTTTTAACAAACTTTAAACTGATTTCGATGTCATCAGTTTATTTTGACAATCTTCAAATTAATTCTAAGCATTTTATTTTATTTATTTCAGAAATATGTAAGCTTTATCTTAAGAACTTTTCAATACAATATTATTTTAAATTATATCCATTATATAAAGAAAATAGCAAAATATCTTACTTTTCTAGTTATTGCTAGAAAAGAAAACATTAAATAAATAGATGTTAAACAAATGTTAAATAAATAGATTACCATCTATTTATACATATTTAAATAGACGTTAATCTATTTATTTAACGTTTAGTAGATGTTATCCAAAACTAATATCTCTTCTACAAATAATTCTCATAATTGATGAAAATAAAATAATAATATTAATTAAATAGCTTAGGTTTTATCAGATTTACATATATCCGACTCTGTAAATTCGACTTTACGTAAAATATTTTCCATAATTTATTTTGTGATGAAGAACATAAACATAATATAATAAGCGAATAAAATGGTTTACAACATTTAAAAGTTTGTTAGTTAATTTATTTATGTTTTATGTACAGTTTTGTTTGGTAATTTTAAGTATTAGGCCCTATATTATTAGTACGATATCGTTCCATACACGTTGTCTATCTCTCAGTCAGGGAATAATACGCTGCCATAATACGATGAATATGCAATCATCTTAGTAATAACTTAATTCAGGAGATTTTGATTCAGAGATTTTAATTCAGGAGATTATTTACTATAAACTTATTTTTCCGATTCATGCAAAATTAAGATAAGGATAAATCTGGGAGAAGGTGCAGCGGGAGAGACGGCTCAGCTAAGTATATTCACATTCTGGAGCCAAGATGATATTGTGGTAACGATTATGGCATACAGTAAGTGCTATTCATTTGTTTGAACAGAATAGACACTGATGTGCTTTCTCTAAGATAATTAAAATCCAAATTAGAATAAAACCGGGAGAGATGGCGCACCTATTTTTTTTTGTGCGCTGATAAAATTATTAATAATCATAATAATCATAATAAAAAACTTTTATCATTCAAAATCGCTTACATGGAACCATATGCAAAAAGTAATGTCAAAAATTAGTTAAGCAAAATGAAAAAAGTTGGTTGGGTGAGATGGTTTATAATTTTATCATAATTTAATATAATTTTAATTTATATTAAAATAATAACTTTATCAGTAAACAAAAAAAGGTGTGCCATCTCACCCGGATTTACCCAATATTAAATTTTCTGTTTTAATTTCTTGTGTAAACAGGGAACCTATAATTCTAAACCGCATCAAATATCTATTTTTGGTACTACAGTAGATGGTCGGCCGGATGGCCGCGTAGTAAAGCTTCGGCTTACCACCCTGGAGGATCCGGGTTCAAATCCGGGTCCCACACATCCAATTTTTCAGGAGGGGTCCGGGCCCG
>AYEL01072626.1:0-36671 GCA_000484575.1 Olivierus martensii
TTCGTATTGCATGTTTGAACAAGTCGCCGACAAGTGAGTAACTCGTCACAAAAAATTGTTTCGGTTTAGTATGTACTACCATTTTATTATAATTAATTTTATAACAATATATTGATGGGAGAAAGTCGATAAAATAAATTCAATTTTAGAAATGCTTGGCGGGCCGCATGTTGCTCATCCCTAGACTTTTTACTGAAAAAAACTGTAATTGCTGAAATGACAGATAATAATTTTTCCACACACAACAGAGAAGCCATTATTATTTTGACAAATTATTTTGTTAGCTCTTCGTCAATTGGTTAGTTTTTGTAAAACTTGTGAATCATCTCATTGATCCTCTCGTTTGCCTGCTCGATAGCTGTCGGTGAAATGTATGCTTGTCTTCCGTTTTCAACGACAGCTAAGCCGGCATTCGGCAATCCTGGTGGGTGAAACCGAGACAGTGGACGCCCACCTCAACCTACTTGTTCAGGCGGCCGGATGGCCGAATGGTAACGCTGTCTGCGTGCCACGCAGAAGGACCCGGGTTCGCGTCCTGGGTCTGCTCCCGGATTTTTCGTGGTACTGGGCCCGGCCCGGTGATCCCCGTTCTTCACCATCCGGCCCCCTCCACGAGTGTAGGTGCAGCCCGTTGTTTTTTCTTTAAGCCTTTTCATGCTTAGGAAACAATTCGTCATACAGTAATGGTCGAATGATCTGCTTTTTATTCCGTGGTTGGAACTGGCCCCGCTCCCTTAGTAATCTCTCTGATTGGAAAGGGGGCGTAAAATATGCAAAATAACCCGTTTGTTCATGCGGCATATTATTCAAGTATCAATCCAACTCACAAAATTAAAAATAAACTAATATTAAACGTAATGAGAACATTCAATATAGCAAAATAATTACAAGATGTATACAACCGATGATATATACCAGAGGTAGCCAAACTTCATGTCATTACGAGTCACATAGGAGAATCTCAAATATTGGAAAGCCGCAGTTTCTTCCTGGATCAATGAGAATAGCATCAGTTTTTCGGGTAATCTTAATAATGATTTCAAAAATTGTTTATTTCAGACGCATTTATTTCGTATAGATGCATATTACTTTTTATAATAGATAAAATATAATATATCTGTAATTTGTTTAATTTATATAAGTATTTGCTTCATATTTATAATATTGACTTTCATAGTAAGGACCCACATCAAAGACCCGAATGTGGCTCACGAACCACAATTTTGCCACCCCTGATATATATTAACATCGTCCTTCTTAGTTTTGATTTTAAATATTGATAATAACCAATTAAAAAAATAGCAAAAAATTTCAGACAGTTCACGGTGCTAACAATCATCTGATTTTCGAGCAAAAATCATTCCTTTAAGTGTCATTCGGTTCTGTCTTCTCTGATGGCATGCGCATACGTATAAATTATTATTTTACTATTAAAATAATGCATTACTTATACCAATGCGGCGTACTATCCAAAGCGACAAATCCTCCACTTACTATATTTGCTTAGAATTACTAGAGTGACTTTTAATAGATTCTCTTTAATTCGTGATAATCTAAAAATAGTAAAATTATTATATTACAGATACATTTGCACAGTGATATGTCATCACTGCATAAATATATCCATCCTGAATATTTGCCCGCCGAATTTGGTGGAGAATTACCTAATTATGATGCCATAGAAGCCAATGAGCTGATAAAAGAATACGAAGAATTATTTAGGAAAAATGAAGAATATGTGAAGCTATATAAAGATGCAGTAGATCAGAAATTTATTGAAGGAAATTTTAGATACCGGTATATTAATCAAAATAACCAGGATGATCATATTGATAAACTTCTACAAAGTGCAGAAATGAAATTTCAAAGTCTGGAAGAAGACACAGAAAATTATTTATCGACTGTTGACAAAGAATTTGAAATTACTCATTTATAAATAAATATTTAAAAATTGAAATGTATCGATACAATGAATATATTCTCTAATATGGAAAAATACGATAAAATAATAAAACAATTATACTGTATAAATAAATTCTATATCTGGAATTACATTCTTTCTCATATGCTGAAGAAAATATTTGATTTTTATAATAATTTTTTTTTTCAGTTAAATATCGAATATTTCTTAAAAATTTTTTTATATCATCTTATCAATTAAATATAAAATATAATACAGCACAATAGTTATAACGACTTTCATTCATTTCACATCCAATGATAAAATTGTTATTATATTATTAATTAATCAATTAAGATCTGTCATAGGACCTATATTACTCGATTGTAAACTTTTTGAAGATTCTAAATTACAAATTTTAGAAAGTTTTGTATATTTATATATTTCAGATATAAAAACAAGAAATTCTAGAAAGTTAGGTTAAGTAGGTTAAGTCTCTATATCACACGAGGATTATACTCAGGGCCGGATTTGCATTTTTGGGGCCCTAGAACGAGCAAGGTTTTGAGGCCCCTAAAAATATAATTATCTCTGAAATTAATTTTATTTGATTTATTCACATAAGGATTTTTATAAATTCTATCTTAAAATACCTGATCTGATTTAAAAGTTAATCGTAGATTATCGAGTTGAGAGACGGTCAATGCTAGAAAGCTAACATTAAAAAAAATTTTTTATTATAAAATTCAATGTGATATAAAAATTACAAGTTGTTTTACAAACATTTTTCTATATGTTTTCTACACTTTAATTTTTTTTGTGATTTAAAACCGATTATTTTCAGTAATATTTCTCAAAAAATACCTACCGGTAAATCATATTTCTTACATCACGTGAAAGACATGTATTCAATAAAATACCTGCTGAGACACGAAAAATGTTTTACTTAAAAATTTTTTTAAAAGAAATGGCTCACTAAATGACACAGTTTCTGTGCCTGTATAAAAATAAAGGGTAGAGTAAATTTTCTTACATCACGTGAAAGACACGTATTCAATAAAATCACCTGCTGAGACACGAAAAATGTTTTACTTAAAAATTTTTTTAATAGAAATGGCTCACTAAATGACACAGTTTCTGTGCCTGTATAAAAATAAAGGGTAGAGTAATTTAACGTTTTCAACGATAAACCAAGTTTTGAAAAATATAATAAACACACCAACGAAATTTTAATTCCAAAATTCAAAATCAAATTTCAAAACCCTACTTCCAGTATAAATTTTGAAAGAACCAAACATATGGTTCCATTTATAATACATAATGTATCTGAATCCTAGATAGATTTCTTTCTAGCCGTTTTTTGGTTATATTGTTAAATAATATAAAAACTAAAGTGCTAGATAAAAAGTAAACTTCTTATTGAATTAATTATGTTCTCATTTTGGACAGTCATCTTAGTCTTTGTCTTGCCCTACTTTTAAGTGTCATACCCTTGTTTTTTGCAACAAATTTCCTACATTCCAGACGTAGTTGATTTGAACTTTTGTTAGTTATAACTTATAACGAATAAAAAGTTGAAAGCAGATTGATAGTTTTGTGGCCCTTAGAATCGCGGTGCCCTAGGATGCAGCCTAGTCGGTCTATAGGTAAATCCGGCACTGGATTAATATATCTGGTAGCGGCCACTTAGAAAGCCTATCAAAGGCTAACCAACACCCATGATGGCGTCAACCGGATGAATGAAGGATGGGGTTCAATGGGCCAGGCCCGGACCCCTCCTGAAAAGCTGGAGGTGTGAGACCGGATCCTCTAGGGCAGTAAGTCACAGCTTTACCACATAGCCAGAGCCGGCTCTGGGATAGTTGGCGTCTGGCTGCAAAGTTTTTTATAGTGCCCTCTATATTTTTTTTAAAGACAATAGTGGCTATTTTCGGGTAATAAAAATAATCAAAATATATATTATTAATAATTTAATTTAATATAAATCTTTATAGATTAACTAGTATAAATATAATGTAATTAATTACATAAAAAATTACATAAGTACTAAGTAGTATATTTAAAACAAAATGGATTTACTCGTATTATAAATTCTTAAATTCTTAACAAAATTATAAGCAAACATTAATATTAAAATTTTACTTTTTTGGCTTTTATATTTAGTTGCAAAATGGCTCATAATAAACAGAATATATTTATTTAAAAAAATAATCTTGTAAGACACCCCCCATATGGGGGCTCCCTGAAGCTGTGCATCACTTGCATCGTGCCTTGGGCCGACTCTGCACGTAGCCATCCGGCTGACAGAAATTCTAGAAAGAACTAAGATTGCCTACTTTCCGAAGCTACCATTAGTTTTATTTATTTAGCATTTTAGAATCCATTTGTTTTGTGTGTGTAATTTAAAATGACCAGAAATAAAAATTAAAAAAAAAAAAATGTTTAACACGTTCGTGAGGACACCATTTTCTTAGTTTATTTAGTTGTGCGTCATTAAAATGCCTTGAATCTATCTTTTCATGCATTTATTAATATAAAAATTACAAAAAACACATACTTCTGATAAATTAATTTAAAAAAAAATTAAAAACACGTTCTTTTCATAACATAAAAATTAACTGAACAGAAAATAAGTGTCAATACAAAAATATCAAAAATGATTTTATAGATACAATTATCAATATAACGAATAATATTAAATAAATAATTACAATATTTATATGTATTTTTTTCACAGAGTGAAATTTTTAATAAATCTTCATTCTTCATTATTTGAATTATTCTTATAAAATTCTTCATAGCAATTGGAAAAATTGCACGTAACTTTTAATGTTTAGATTAGGAGTGGGCAACCCCCGGCCCGCGGGCCACATGCGGTCCTCGAGCAAGATTTTTCCGGCCGTCACTAAATTTCTCTGTTGCATATTAATACGGCCCGCCGCGTCACGCCGATACGGCGACCGCCTAGACTAGACAGTGCCGGTAAATTCTGGAATATTCGAGATTAGGCCACTCGCTATATGAGGAAAAGCAGCTGTGATTCCCACCAATTTGCATTGAGATCGATGCTTTGGCCACCCACTATATGAGGAGACGCAGCTGTGATTCCCACCAATTTGCGCATCACGTAATCATACACGATGAAATAAGTTACAACGTATGAAATTCATGAATATGCGTTTTCGGATGCAATCTAACAAAATATAAGATGGAAAGAAATAATATTGTAGATTTTAGCTTTAACGCCCATTAGCTTTTACGAAAGACTTATATCAGAATTTATTTTGGCTAACCAAAAGAAATTCAAAGAGGATTTTCACTTTTATGGGAAAAAGTGAAAATCCTCTTTGAATTTCTGGAAGTGCTGGAAAAATGTGTGGTAATGCAATAACTAACTATCCAGGAAGATCCGTATTCAATTTTGATCCCACATCTCCAATTTTTCAGGGCATCTGATTTTGGATCATTGAACTATATCCTTCAACTTTCCGTTGACCTCATTAAGAATGTTGACCAGCTTGTAATGCAAGTATCACTAGATACAGATGTCAAGATCCGAAAGTAACTGGCCATATCTACTTTTATCGCCGATTCTGCCTCCAGCTTAATCATCTGTATAATTATCGAATTTTTATAAATATTTTGTATAAATGTTAAGTTAATATTAAAATAAAGTTGTTGGTTATATTTTTTATAAATTACTTTATCGAAAATTTAAGGAAATTTTGTAATAAGATTTTTTTTTGTAACAATTTTGTGCCGATGTTCGGTACTGTTGCTACATTTTGTCTGTCAGCTCTCACTTTCGTCGATCACAAATTATTTATTGTTATGTTTAATAAGTAACTATTTTAATGCTAACCGTACTCATATTAATTATAAAAAAATTATTTACCAACTAATTAATAATTTTAAAGTAGAAATTGTATTCCGATCTTGTTGAATTGTATTCTCAGATAAGATCATCAAATTGCAATTTAATCCTTTATAAAACTATATTACCTCTTTATTTTATTCTGTATAATCTATGGAAAGAGGAAGAGATATCTGCGGATGAGGAACTCCAACGGAAAGACAATTCATTCAGGAGAAGATTTCAACATCTATATTCCGTAACTAGAAGCCTTTCATCCGGTGAATCAATTCTAAGATCTGCTCCAGGGAGAATAAAAATTCCCCGTTTCCTGTTGAGAGGGTCGATAACCTGGCAGCAGTCAACACCAACATGTGGGAAAAGGGAGAAAGTGCCTCTCTCTTTGCGACAGAGAAGTAAAATAATAAAGCCAATCTGAAATATTGAGAATGTCGATCCAAGTCCATTGACCAGAAGAGATTCGAATACTATCAAATACTGCAACAGCAAATAACAGGAAGAAAGACAAGCGATAAGGATCATATCAAGAAATCATATCTCTCTATTTTCAGATAGATTATCCCGTAGATTAGTTTCTCCCGCAATACACAATACGTTGGATAAACTCATCAGCCTGCCTTCTCTTTAACTGCTTTCGGCTATATTTTAATAAACACTTTATTGTTAACTATAATCGAGTGGTTGTTACTTTCTTTCTGTTTTGGACATCTATGGATCAGTTACTCTCGCTACTACAAAAATTTGGCTGCCGACTTTACGACTTTATTGTTAACTATAATCGAGTGGTTGTTTCTTTCTGTCTTGGACATCTATGGATCAGTTACTCTCGCTACTACAAAAATTTGGCTGCCGACTTTACGATGGACTTTTTTATATATGGGATATACTGTTTAAGGTCGGGGCGAACCTTAAATAGTATATCCCAGGGCTGTCCAAAAGGCGGCCCCGGGCCGCATGCGGCCCGCCAAGCCATTTTGTGCGGCCCGCGAGGCTTTCACAATTTGTAATATAATATTACTTTTTAATATTTTTTCACTTTTATTTATTACTATTTTTTAAGAGATTAATAAAAAGAATCCTAAAATTGAATTATACTAACTCAATTAATTAATTTTTCTTAATTATTAGTAATTATTTAATGATCAACAAGCTATCAATGACATCACAGTTTTATAAGACTTTCAATCACGTCAATTTTAGTTTTAGCTATTTCAGTTTAAAGTGTGACTGTGTATTAGTTTTTTTTTGGTTTCTAACACACACATTTCAGTGATTGTGTGACCGTCGTTGTCAGATTGTGTTTTAATTTAATTTTACTGTTTACTCTAATTTAATTTAATTTTTATTTTACTATGAGTTCGTTGCATTTTGAAATGAATGAGAAAAAACGCAAATGAAAATGAAAATCGAATAAATTTATTAGTAGCGGTGGGAAAATGACTTTTTCATAACAAATCACATGGGTTAACTGGTTGGTTTAACAAACGTTTTCCTAACTTTTGTGATTTTGGTCGGAAAGTAATATCAACGTTTGGTAGTACTTATTTGTGTGAAGGTGCATTTCCTAATAGGAAAATTGTTAAGAATCGATTCAGAACCTGCTTTGGAGATTCTTCTTTTACATATTCTGCGGATAACTAAACAGGAATGGATGTAAATATCCAGCCCTTGTAAATGCTGCTGCCTGTTCTCATTTATCATATTAAATAGGTACATGCATACTATTTTTATAATTTTTAACTGTTTATATTTTATAATTTTTGTGTATATGTTTATTGGATGCAATCTGGTAAATATAATTTTATAATAAGGTTTGCATATTTATTGGATGCAATCTGGTAAATATAATTTTGTAATAAAGTTTGCTAATCTGGAAATAAAATTGATTTCCAAAAAAAGTTATATTTATGCGTTCCATTTGTTGAGGTAATAGCGTATCAAGTATCAAAGTCCCTCCCCCTTTTTTGTAACTGCGGCCCATCAAATCTCTAGTAAACATGGCTATGGCCCTCGGGTTTATTATAATTGGACAGCCCTGGTATATCCCATATTTGATATAGCAGTTTAACCGAAAACATAAGTAATGTCCTACGTGAAACTACAATATATAGGGTATATTATTTTTTCTTTAAATATGAAATAACATTCCTACTTTCACTTATATGTTAGTGTTATTTTAGATTTTGTCTGTTATTTAATATGATTTGGTATGTTATTTTTTGAATAACGGAACGCTCAAAATGTTTTCTCATATAAATTTATAGTAATTGCTTATTCGCTTTACATCTTTTCGGCTTACGAAAGGTTCATAGGAAAACTTTATTTTCGGAAAGCGGGGAAACCAGTATTTTCTATTAAATTCTTTTATAAAAATTTATTTAATGCAAGAATTCTCCACTTAAATACATATCCTCCTATATTTGGAAATCATATAGCCAAACTGAGTTTGCATTAATGTTAGTTTCTAATTGATTTTACTAGATTATTTATATTATCATGAATCTGAAGAAGACGATCAACATTTTTTTTTCTACCCTAAAACTCATATTAAATTTGAATATACTTATTTCTTATTTTTTATACTTAAACTTACAAGTGTTTTGCATATATGACTCAATCAAAAACTTCGAAATAACAATCGGGTCATGATTTATATTTAAAAAAATTATAATTAGCCATCTTACCCGGAATAATCGGGGTTATTTAAAAAAATTTATAATTAGCCATCTTACCCAGAATAATCGGGGTAAGTTGCCGCTGCGCTTTGGATGCTATCCACTTTACTAAATAACAAAACTTAATTACATTCCATAAACCTTTTGTTCACTATGCCATGTATATTTCAATATAATAAATTATTAAATTAGAAGAACTTAAAAAATCAGATATTTAGGTACCGTATATATCCACTGTGTCCAAATTGCGTCTCGCGAATCACGCGCGTCTCTTTATTACCTTTAGTGTAGCTCCATACCCCAAAAGTCAAGAGTTTAATATAAAGTAATTTCTTTTACTTGAGAAAGATGAAGGAGCTGCTCATTTGTCCGTATAAAATCAGATATCCTAAACATTTAATAGAAAATGGATTTAGTAGTTTTTTTTAAGCCTTTCATATACAATTAGCAGTAAACGTATAACGAATGATTTACTGTGTGAGCCCAAGCAGAACTTTTTAATTATCATTCTTCTATTGTTGTCTTTTAAATATTCCTATATAGGCAAACCGTATATCTGTGAAGTATCGATATGCTATATGACAAGTTTTAAACTTTTCTTCGGACCCAAAATCTCTGATTGGGTACTGATATATGTTCTTATCATTTAATTTATGAAAACAAATCATAAACACAAAAGTTTAGATTCGGCATCTAATCCTGAAGCAAAATTGGTTATCTTTTCCATTGATCAGGGTGATATGCAACTTTTAATCGTGTGAATTAATATGGCTAAATTACAACAACATTGAAAACAAAGTGTTCTTTAAAGTATAACTACACATTAAATTTATTAATTTTCATTAAGCTGTATTATTGCCATCAATAATTCGACTTCAAACAATGACTGTATAATTTCCGGATGAAATTTCCAACACTTGCTTGGAATTTTTCGATTTCAAATACGAATAATTGATCGTCTAATAATAACCATCTTCTATATTTTTGGCGAGCTTATAGGAGGTTATAAAAAAATCACCTTCCTTCGCCACCTGTTCAAATACTAAAGAACTAGAGAAAAAATAGGCTACTTCCTCCGATTACCATCTTGCCCTGATTTATAAAGGCTAGATTCAATAATTAAACAAAACTGAAAAAGAAACAAAATTTTTTTCCTTCTGTTTTCATATAAAAAGTAATGTAATTATTATTTTTTAAGCGTAAAAATGCATTATAATAGAGTTTTTCTTAATCGTTTTACTAATTTTTATTGATTATACAGTAATTAAAAATATATATTTATATAATTAGCAATTTAAAAATAATGCTATTTCGCACTTATATATTATGGAAAATGAAAAGCTCAACTTACAAACGTTACAACTGGTAACCTTCGCTTTCAGTATAGTTATAGAGATAACGATTCCGACAACAATAGGCTGAGCAATGCATCCTGGAATCTTCCAGAGATGATCGGAAGTTCTCAACTTAACGTATAAGCACGTAAGAGTAGCACTAATTCCTAATAGAGTAGCAGTCCACCATAAAGAACGACTAAAGTAATCTGACAGAAAATTTCCAAAAATTATGGGTTGGAATGACATTATATTGATGACATGTACCCTTAAAATTTGTATTTAATATAGTGCCAATTCTGTTATATAGTATAAGATTCGCTTTCATTCGCTTTCACTGTCACGTGACGAGGTAAATACCCTATCATCGCGTCGTTATTTATAGAGGACAAAAACCACCTTACTAAAGTGTGCCGCTAACATTTATGCATCATATTCATTATTATATTTTATCTATTAAATTTTCTCTTATTAAATCGTCATATAATTATACCAGATACTCTATAGTAAAAGTTATACAGACATAGCTAAGAATAGTAAGTTTACAGCAGAAATATTAATATCCTTATCTCTATGAAAGTATCCCATAATAATATTACACTGTAGATAACTACTTTATATAAACGATTGGATTTTTTTTATATTAAATTTTTAATTTTAATTACGGCGAAAATATTCTGTTTTTTTTTTTAATTATTATAGTCAATTATTTTAATTTATTAATTGGCGAAGACAAAAGTTCATTTTTAGATCTTTCTCATAGTTAAACTGATGATAACAGTTATTGATGAATATGTCAAGAAATAGCCTAATTTTAGTAAGTAACATAGGTGTATAGTTTAAATTTGTTGTTTATAGACGTTTTCAAAGAAGGTGCAAACATACTATATGATGATGATAACAAATATACAGTTTAATTATGTAAGCATTTTCTATTAGAATTGGCTTGTTCTGTATTGTATATTATGTTTATTTATTGAAATTTATTATATATTCTACATTAAAAATAAAATGGGAATAAGATTATATATATGACATACGCATTATAAATAAACAGAAATCACTTAATTATATTAAAAAGTAAGGTGGAGTGGGATAAGTGCACAGCGGTTTTTACAAAGTTGGACTTTAAACGAAGATAATATATATGACATACACATAATAAATAAACAGAAATCACTTAATTATATTAAAATGTAAGGTGAGGTGGGATAAGTGCACAGCGTTTTTTACAAAGTTGGACTTTAAACGAAGATACTTCAACCTATCGTATAGATATTTGGCAGGGTCATTAATAATGGCATTCCACAGCTAATAACGTTTAAATCATTTTTGAAAAATTTAAATTTGCGACAAAATCGTACAAATGTCAGCTAATCGGCACTTAACCGAAACGAGGTAATACAAAATATCAGCTATTCGCACTTAACCCGAAACGAGGTAAGAGCGTATCAGCAAGTTAAAAATGTTTTGAAGTTTATTTACGCACCCTAATTGAATGAGCAGAATTAAGAACAAATTTGTTATAAAATGCTTTTTACCGCAGTTTATTTATACATCCTTATTTGATACGAGCAGAATTAGGAACAAATCTACTATAAAATGCTTTTTACGAACAACCAGAATCAGGAACAAATCTACTATAAAATGCCTTATACCTCATTAAGAAGGGAACAAATTTGTTAAAAAAGTTTTGAAATTTATTTATGCACCTTAATTGGCACGAGCAGAATTAAGAACAAATTTGCTATTAAATGCTTTTTACCGCATTAAGGTAGGCTGTTTCGTTTTAGAGTTATTCTTTGTTAAAAAACGAGCGTTGAACTCTTGAAATGTCAGAGCAGGGCAGCCGAGATGGGGTGACATCCGAGACTTTTGTCACGGCCCGGCATCGAAAAGGACCCGACCGTCGGGCCCTGACGTGTCACATAACGTATCTGATAGTTCGCAGGCCGCCGCCAGAGCACCCAAAGCAATCGTGTCAAAATAAATTATTTTATATATAAAATGGTATGTAATGTATCGAAATTTGAATTTATTGTTCACTTATCTTAGTTTAATGCTTTGTATGGCTTTTTTTATTAAACCAAAGTGATGTACTAATTTGAATTTATTTTTCACTTATCTTAGTTTAATGCTTTGTATGGCTTTTTTTATTAAACCAAAGTGATGTACTTTATTAAATTTGGCCCTGATACAGGTTTGTCACGGACCCGAAAATTTCTCTCGGCGGCTCTGTGTCAGAGGACAACTCCGTCCCACCGATTTCGATCGGCTTTAACTTACAGATTGGGGGCCATCAAAAAGTGTCTCCTGTAAAAGGGAGCAGGTCAGTATGCCTTCGTTATTAAAAAAATCGAGGTCAATATCATAAAGCCGGACCCACCGCCTATATGTTTAAAAAACTGCATATATATCAACCAAAGTGGCAGTGTAGTGGCTAAGGTGCCTGCCTCTCTGCGGAGCTGCACGTTGTAAGGTCGAGTCTCGCTTGCGTACCTTGTTTTTCTCAAGTGAATAAATTAAAATATTATTAACAATAAAACTTCAAGGTAAAAGTAAGTTTTTTTATCATAGTTATAATTTGGAAAAATCACTTTTCAATTATTGTTCGATCTCTTTCTCACCCTATCTCTCTCACTCTCTAATTGCGGTAATTCACTATGCGTAGAGTGATATCTAAATATCCATTTGCGCTCGAAGCCTCTTTACATATGAGGTAGCAGCAACTCGTCGAATAATATAATAGTATCTCTATCTTCGTATAATAGAGTTTTTCTTAATCGTTCTTAATCGTAGTTTTCTTGATTCATAATCGAGTATTTTTTCTTGCAGGTATCAAGCGAAGGAATAAGTAAAGTAACGAGTAGTTTTCTTGATTCATAATCGAATAGTTTTTCTTGCAGGTATCGAGTGAAGGCAACAAAATTGTTGCCTTCGCTTAATACCTGCAAAAAAAAGAAAAGAAAAACTATTCGATTATGAGTCTATTGTTAATTGGAGCCGAATGAAAAAGTGTTTCAATATTTATTTATATAATCTATTCAAATATCTTAATTTTATTTTGATATCATTGTGATAATTTTTTGAAATAAAAATTCGTAAATTATATATATATATATATATTTTGTCAAATTTAACTTTTGTAGTTCCCTATATCTTGGAGACAAAGCTGACCTCTCCAGCGCCTATGCGTAAGTACGAGCCTGTCAGAGGGGATAAGTTCAAAGTTTGTTTATGTAATGATAGCATATTGTTATTATAAAAACAGAAAAGACTCATTAACTTTGCTATGTTTATGTTTATTAACTTGTATTTTATTGCGACTGTTATATGATGATACGCTTGAAGAAAACGCGTTAATTAATAAAGTTATTTTAGTCGTAAGTTACCAATTAACACCCGCATGTTTTAAATTATATTATGTAAATAAAATAGTATGTATCATGAACTGATTTTGTAGTGTCAAGAATAGAAAATTCAAAATAATTCCTTAATAATTTTATTAATTAATACGATAATTGCTACAGAATAAGTTAGAATGGAAAGCGTTACGAGAACAAATTAAAATTAGCTACAAATGAATAGAAATTACTATATTTGATATTCGATTATATATAAATGAAATAACTTAATAAGGAAGAAAACGTTTCAGTTTTGCTAAATTGCATTTATTGCGGTAATATTTGCAATTTTACAACCTTTTAGCTTTATTACAATGAGTAAGGATTTTTTAAATCCCTTTTTTATTATCACTACAGAATTACGTGTTCTACTTTCCTTATATACATTCTTTGGTAGGATAATGTTCTTTCTTTTAAATTAAGAACAATTAAATATTTTATCAGATGAAGATTTATAATTATGGAAAGTATTACAGTTGATGCCATCATTTTAATTGATCGTCTATAAAAAAAAATACAGTGAGAAATATATGTTAATTAGCAATTTAAATTATTAAATAAAATTAATTTAGTAGATTTAAATAGCGAAAAATGTTTTTAATGTTTAATTTTTCATGAAAAATAACTTGTTCAATTAAGGAAGAAAAACAAGAACAGTTTCCCACTTATAAACACAACAAAAACAAATGGTCATTACTCATATATAATCTTGGTGATTTAACCAGAACTGAAATTTAGTACATTTTAGATGAATGCAATGATTTTTCTAGTACTTTTTTTTTGTTATTTAATGAAAGGGAATTTGGTTCAAAAAATGCATTTTCTTTATCTGAACATTTTTATTTGTTTTTTAATCACAAAAACGAAAGACCTACATGCTCTTTTATTTTAAAAATTTGTTGGAATTATTTATTAAAATCAAGAAAAGTTTCAAAATTTATTTTTTTTTTAGTAAAGCAAAACGAAAAATATTTTTTTTGTTTTGTTTTACTAAAAAAATAAATTTTAACGATTTCGATTTTAAATATTTTTCGTTTAATCAATAAAAACGAAATCGTTTACATCGTTTATTAACATTTAATTAATGATTGTTTCGATTATTAATTAATTGTTTAATCGAAATCGTTTATACCGATTTATTTAACAATTGATTGATTATTAATCGATTATTATCAATTAATAACCGTTAATCGTTAAATAATAATCGAAATTAGTTAATAATCATTAATCGTTAAATAATAATCGAAATTAATTAATAACCGTTAATCGTTAAATAATAATCGAAATTAATTAATAATTGTTAATCGTTAATTAATAATCGATTGGCGATTAATTAATAATCGTTACCGATTAATAATCGATTAATGATTAATAATATAATTATTTTTCGTTTTTATCTTCTTGAATGATGAAAATTTTTAATAAAAATTTCCATCATTCAAGACAAAACGAAAATCATTCAAGATAATTTAAATTAATTATTTCTTTTTTCCCTCTAGAAAATGGATAATGTAGTTTGTAAAATAAATTTGTTTAAAGAGTATTTTCTGAAAATTCTTATAAAAGGCCTGTAAATATAGATTAAATAAATCTAAGAAGCTATACAATATATAAAATATTACTGAAACGTCTTACATATATAACAAAAGGGAAAATATATATTATAATTCTAGTGAATATCTCCTATTATATAGTACTGTATTTATTATTCCCTTGTTTCAGTTCTATAAATCACTTTGCGATATTTTATTTAACTAAGAATGCTGTTATGGAACGTTAAAAAAAGGCCATTTTTAAATTTGATCGTTACTATTAAAATGAAAAAAAAAATGGTCTCGATAGTAAAGAATTATGAAATAGCCTGTAAAGAAACAGTTTATGTGCCCAAATGCCGTATTATTTCATAGAAAGTGTACTATTTAGAGGTTGTTATCGCTCATATTTACGTTTATCTCTAACATAGTACTACCATTCGATTTCTTTCCTCAATTACAATTTACAATTTTATGAGAAAATTAATTATTAATGGCTCAATACATACAATATAAATTTTGATAATTATGTATTTGTTTAGAAGATATCTAGCTATGTACAGTATATTGACAATAGAAATTTTTATTTGAGCCATTGAAATTCATATTTTTATTTTATAAACATTAATATCAGACTATCGTACTTGGATTTAAATGAATGTTCTATTACTTCATCCAAATCTGTTTTCTGTGTGTAATTTTGGTAAGGAAGAGTGACTTTATTCTTCTCTTTTAATATTCATGTCACTTCCCTATTTTTGTATCTTACATAATTAAAATTTTTCTTAGGAAAATAAAATATTTATTGAATAGGTGTGACAATTTTACCATTGCTTTCTTTAATTTTGAACTGTAGAAATGATCATAAATAAAATAATTAATTTAAAAAATTGTTAAGTAGAACAATGTATTGTAATATGGGGAATATATTCATTTTATAAAATCATTTTTAAAATATTATATTGCAGAGTTATAGTGCTATTTAAAATATCAAAATAATACATCCGAACAGAATGAAACCTGATTTATGTGAACATTCAAAAAATAGCAATGAAAAATTTAACAAACTACACTGTACTTATATATTTATATACATCAAGATCTTTTCCTACATTTAACTGAACCTGAGGCAATAGAAACGAATACTGTTTATCATTTTAACAGATCAACATCCCAAAATTTCATTAATTATATACATGTTTTTGATTTATGTTTTTCTCAGAGATAAACATTCTCATAAAAAAATTCTCCGTTCTGTAAACAAAACTTTATTGTTTAAATTGTTAATAAAACTTTAATTTAAACATAATAGAACTTTCTGAATTCGTTTCAAAAATGCTCAATTTAGTATGAATAGTCATATACGTTCTATATCTTGATAAATATAACTTCCTGGATGGATACAATATATATAAGCAGAGTTTTTTTAAAAAATTCTTTTTATAGTAGATATAATTATCTAAATAATATTGTATTTCTAAATCCGGTAGTTTTACTTCCTAGAAAAATCTGAATGTTTTATATGATTTGTTCCTCTCATATGTAAAAAAATAATAATAATAATAATAAAAATTCTACCCTATGTTTCGATAGGACACATCATTCTGTAAAGACGTTATAAATAATTTTCTGTCATGTAATGCAGAATATTTTACAATATAACATAAAAGATGATTACAATTAATTTTAAATTATCAAAGAAAATTTTTTGTACACTAAACTGAAATTTTTAGCTATTTATTATACTTAAATAGCTAAAAATAGTACAGTATAATTTTAACATGTAAACTCTAGTTCATAATAATTTTTCTGAAAATATCTTATGTCCTTTTTATATATATTTTTTCTCTTATACTTCTCACGTCAATAGGGTATTCTCTAATTTTTAAATAAATTTATTAATATTATTATTTGGAATACACTAGTTAATGATTATAATTGGAACAGAAAAATAAGGTTACCTTAAATCGTTGTGAACTCCTACCTGATGTGATTTGTGCTAAATATTTACCATATTTTTCTTTTATTTTTCCTAAATGTTTAGTAAAGTTCATCACAACAAATTGTAACTTTAGAGAAAAACACTTTAGTGAATCAGATGTATACCCATTTCTGAAACATGATCTATACCCATCCACAAAAATGGATCTATACCCATTTCTGAAACAGATAATCATTACTTTTGATCATTTTTCTGCGTACAAAAATTAAAATTTTATAATTTCAGAACACAGTAGACTACTGTATTATAAAATATATTTTTAATGCTGTATGTTGATTGCCTTTTAATATCAAGTCAAATAGAAAAGAAGTGAATTTTTTGTAAAGTATATGCACAAAAAATATGTTGCAGTTAATAATTACAAATAATAATATCAAATGTTGCAGTTAATAATTACATAAAATAATAATATCAGATCATCCCAAAAAATGTCGTTTTTCTTATATTGTACTTGTTCAAATGTGTCTCAGCTTGTCTAAACATGAATGAAGTTTTCACAACATTTGAAAGAGTGTTATTGATTTGAATGGAGAATATATACTTAAATTAACAAGTAATTTATCCTTTGTATCCTTTCAAAACAAAAAAAAAAAGACATTACTTTTGGAATGACCCGATAATAATAATTTGTAAAAACTGTTTTATGATTGTAAGCATAAATTTTATTTTGCAGCCTTTTTTTGTCCACTGTAATAAAAAAAAATTGAGGTATAAACACGTATATTATAAGGAAGTGTAGAATTTATTATATTTATGGGAATGTTGCTGATATTTGCTTTAATTCTCGGCACATTTCAAACTTCTAAGGTCAAACTAATATTGGATAGATCAAAGTTTCTCGGCTTTCAAATAACGACGTTACAACAGAAGAATAAATATCTAAAGCTAGGTTGACACGATCAGAGTACACTCGGTCCGAGACACTCGGACCAAGTTTTAAGTTCGTTTACACGTTCCAAGTGTATTCTTTCTATAGTTTGAGGTGAAATGGCGGATCTCCTGCTGTAGCTGATATATAGATCAGAGTACACTCGGTCCGAGACACTCAGACCAAGTTTTAAGTTCGTTTACACGTTTCAAGTGTATTCTTTCTATAGTTTGAGGTGAAATGGCGGATCTCCTGCTGTAGCTGATATATTATTGCAGGAGCTGCTAGACAGTCACATTAATAAACAGATTAGATGGAAGAAGTTATGGACTAGAGAATGGATCAGCTTCATAACTTCCTGTTAAAGCTAAGTTGACACGATCAGAGTACACTCGGTCGGAGACAAACTCGGTCCGAATACACTCGGACCGAGTTTTAAGTTCGTTTACACGTTTCAAGTGTACTTGTTAAAATTAATAATACTGTTGGTTTGTTCAAAAAAGAGAGAGGATGTGGCAACACTGAGAGCGTCATAAAAAAAAAGGCGGCGACGAGTTCAAAGTGTAACGGTTTTCTTTTCAATAAAATTTGGTTTTGTTTTGGAGAAACGACGGAGTTTTTTATTCCGGGAGAGTCTCAACAGTACTCTTTCTATAGTTTGAGGTGAAATGGCGGATCTCCTGCTGTAACTGATATATTATTGCAGGAGCTAGACAGTCACATTAATAAACAGATTAGACGGAAGAAGAGTTATGGATTCGAGAATGGATCAGCTTCATAACTTCCTCTTAATAATTGCTCACTCCTGAGCAATTAGGCGCCTTTTCCATTTTTTTTGCGTGAGGTGGAAAATGAAAGTAAAAATACATTTAAAACTGCCTACGATTTACTAATATTCAGTTTGATGAACTTTTAAGATTTCAAAATCATTCCTTCAATTAGTTATAATTTTTCTATTACAATGACAATTTTTTTTCAAAAATTGAATATTTTTTAGCATTTCCAAATCATCTTATTGAAAATCCTCCATGTTAACCATTCAGTAGTTGAATAATAAATAGTTTCGGCCCATGCATTAAGTTTGGATTTCGACTTCGAACCGTAGGAATAATTCGGTCAAGATCGCTGGTCGAAGTTAACTTTCGACTGATGGCCAGGAGGTTGGCAAATACCAATTTGAGTTTTACTCGCGGTCTAGCTCACAGATTACTAATACAAATGGAAAAATAGAGTTTAAAATAAATTTTTCTTATCAAACGAGTTTAATTGTTTATTATTTATATTTTTAGAGTTTATCAAGATTTTAGGAAATATTTTTTCAGTCAGTCGGTTTGCCTCGAAGTAAGTTAATTCTTATTTAAAAGGCAATATTGTTCAATATAGTTCAACACACGAATTCTAGAACAGCTTTTCTCGAATTTAAAAACAGTATCATCGAATATTTTTCTAAATATCTGAATATAGAGTGATAATATCGTTTTCTTTAGGGTGATATGCATTTTTATATACGATAAAAAATAATAATTTTAAAAAGTTATCAATCATGTTTACATTTGTCAACCTAGCTTTCATGTTTTCATCACGTCAACCTCATGTTTTCATCATGTCAACCTAGCTTTAACAAATTTGTTTATACTGTGCAACACCTTATTTATATTTGACTTGGATGAAAAGGTCCGAGTAGCATCCGAGCATCGTCCAAGCGAACTCGGTCCGAGTATGCTCTATCATGTCAACCTAGCTTTAACAAATTTGTTTATACTGTGCAACACCTTATTTATATTTAGAAACTATCCTAACACTTCCTAAAATATGATTTTATGCTACTTATGAAATTAAAATGCATGAAAGAAACACCACGATGGTTGTCCATCGTGGTGTTTCTTTCATGCATTTTAATTTCATAAGTAGCATAAAATCATATTTTATTACGAGTAAATGTTTTATAATTTTTCAAGATATTGACCAGTATTAATATTTCCAAAATCATTTAAACAATAAAGGATAATTTGGTATTTTAAAATATAGAACTGTATTAAATAATAATATTACGTAGTAATCTGTTTCCCATCAGCAGCTTTGGTTTCTAGTAGCCATCTTGTTTTCTTAAGACGTTTGATCGTAGCTCGTGGATCGAAGTTAGCGTTAGTTATTTATAAAAGGTATTTAGTGTAGATTGGAATTTATGGGCTATATCCTCTACAAAACAGGAAGAAGAACATTGTAATTTATAATATTATACAATGTATTTTCTGTTGTGAGAGAGAACTCATCTGCTTAGGCTTAATAAACGTACTGTATATTAGTTATTTTGAAATGTTTTCATTATTATTATTTAATATCATTCCCATATTTTTTGATATATAACTTCACTTTGTATAAATATCATTTTTCAATAAAATTATATTAATATATTATACGCTGTTTTCTGAAGCTTGAAAATAGAATATAATTATATGAACACACAGTGTCATTAATGTTTAACAATTCGGAAAGAAATTGCTAGCAAATTTGTATTTTTCGGAAAGAAATTGTTATCAAATTTGTATTATAAATATTTCGAATGTATAAAGTCTAAAATTCGATTGAAAATCAACGTTTTGTTTTTAAAAATACATTAACTTCTTTTAAAATCGGAAATAAATCGAGAAGATGGTATTCACAATAACGATTATACAGGAAGTACAGCCATTTTTGTGACGTCATAATTTAATAATGTATTTTTAAAAACAAATTTTGTTTTTAAAAATACATTAACTTCTTTTAAAATCGGAAATAAATAGAGAAGATGGTATTCACAATAACGATTATACAGGAAGTACAGCCATTTTTGTAATGTCATATCCTGACTTCTTTTATTGGCTTTGTTGATGATGACGTTTAACTGTTAGTAGCACCATCTAAGTTACGTTCTACGTAAGCAATATGATTGGTTCCTTATATGACTACGTCATTTTGTAAAGTTACCAATGAAAGTATAAAAAACGTCCCATCTGTATTAGTAATCTGTGGTCAAGCTGACTTTGATTTTCGACCAAGACTAGTGGCATCATTACAAAACCTTGTTTGCTGACTTTTCGAGGGACATTTATTAAGGTCGGCCCGAATCTTAAACAGCATATTGATTGTGGATCCGCCAGGACTAATTAAACAGACTATTAGGGCCTAACGCGGTTGTATGTAGCTGTCGCGTAGTTCGAATGGGTGAACGAAATCCTCTGATACAGTGACGACAACTACAACGGTTTAATTAACCAAGGATCTTTATTTGAGAGAGAGATGAAGTAATACATATCATTTTCGAGGATAAATACCTGTATATATATATATATATATATATATAATAATGTATAGGAAATCGGAAGTGATGACATTTTTATTTGAGAGAGAGATGAAGTAATACATATCATTTTCTAAAGACTAAAGACTGTTTAAAGAAGAAGAAAATCGAAAGTCATCACTTCCTATTTCCTACACATTACTATTATTATATATATATATATAGGGTCTTACTGTACATTAGAAATTCATTGAGGAAAAAGTTGATGACATAAAGAGTATTTTTTGATAGATTTAAATGATATAAAAATAAAAGTAATTAAAGAAATTTAGTTAGTTTTTTACATACGTTTCAGATAAAAATTATTTATATTAAAGCTTATTAATAATTTTAATTTTATTTCGGAATTCGTATATAATACGGATTCTTTTATTCCATAGACGTTACGTATAAATGGCACCAATTATATTTCTCATTCATTTACACAAATATGGAATTATTATTAATAGTAAGCTGATCCTTATTTTATTTTGGGCTAGTGGTTCCCAAACATTTTTGGCTAAGCATCTCTAAAATCCTAATGCGCCCTGTGAGATATAATTTTTATTATTCGAAAAGTGAACTCCTATTCATGTGAAGGAAGCCTAAAAGACCATTAACTTGATCTAAACAAGCTTTCAAAGAACATAGCATCCATGAAAGAGAAAAATAAAAGAATAGAAGATCAATTGAAGTACTGAAGAAGAAATCACTATGAAATTGTTAAAAATAATAATAATAATATGAAGTGATAAGGAAAAGCCTTTTAGGCTTCCTTCACTTGAATAGGAGTTCACTTTTTGAATAATAAAAGTTATATCTCACAGGACGCATTAGGATTTTAGAGATGCTTAGCCAAAAAATGTTTGGGAACCACTAGCCTAAAATAAAATAAGGATCAGCTTACTATTAATAATAATTCCATATTTGTGTAAATGAATGACCAGAATCATAAGAAATACAAAAAAATTCACTGTTAATAACTCATTCTCGAATTGCACCCTTAAAAATTAAATTGCTCTCTTGTGAGTCGTGTGCCCCACGTTGGAAACCATGGTTTTAGACAGATTATATTCGTGCGTAAGACTTTTATTATTCATAAATACAACACTACTGTATTAATAAATTTCTGTAATCATCAATAAATCTATAAAAATATAAACGCATCAATAAAATTAATAAGGTGGAGTGGGGTAAGTGCGGAGCCGGGGCAAGTGCATTAACGGGCTATTTTTATTATAAAATAAGCGAAATTTTACTAGTTGATATTGTATTAATCTACTAAAAATAAAATTAATAAGGTGGAGTGGGGTAAGTGCGGAGCCGGGGCAAGTACATTAAAGGGCTATTTTTATTATAAAATAAGCGAAATTTTACTAGTTGATATTGTATTAATCTACTAAAAATTAATATTAGTCTACAGACATATATACCACGATGACTGATGAGATTCCAGAATAAAAAAAGCCCCTTAATGCACTTGCCCCAGCTCCGCACTTACCCTACTCTACCTTAAATTATTTTTAAAGAATAAAAAATTTTGATCATATCTACTTTTTACTTCCTTTCCAAAAAAAAATGCAATCTGTTTTTAAAGCTAATTTGAGAAAACTTGAGTTAATATTATGCTAAATCAATTTAACAATATATAATATTATAAACCCCTTTTTCGTATGCTTTGTTGATTTCACTGTCAGATAAATTTAATGAATTTCAAAAAGAATTCAATATTTCATCGATCCTTACCAGATTACAGTTTGAAAAAAAAAATTGAAAATATATTTGCTGTTAATCAAATCATATTAAACCTCATTTTGATTCCTAACCATGATTCAATAGCGTATAATATTATTCACCATCTTTAAAAATATCAAAACATCAAACTCAGGAGTTAAATATAGCTGA
This sequence comes from Olivierus martensii, assembly GCA_000484575.1. Classification (NCBI taxonomy): domain Eukaryota; kingdom Metazoa; phylum Arthropoda; class Arachnida; order Scorpiones; family Buthidae; genus Olivierus; species Olivierus martensii. Next base: position 22,814 of record AYEL01072626.1, read on the forward strand.
CAAGTGAGTTAAAGAAAACAAACCAAAAAATATAAATAAATAATACACATATATAATTTTTTTTTTCCAAGTTTTCGGTTGTTGACTCTTTTCTTCTTCAAAACAGTCAGAAGTGAGTCGACTGGAACAATAAATTCATGATGGAAATCTCATAAGATTTTTTTGTACACTAAAGATATAGAGCACTAAATGATTTCTGATATATTTGAAATGTTTTAGAAATAAATATTAAATTAATATTAATATATATGTTACAGGACAAACCCGAATTCAGGAATTACTAGAATTTCCTAGTCAAAACGAGAACGTCCTAATGCTGGTTAAACGTTCTAGTATTTCCTAGTCCGAACTCGAAATGCCGAACATTTCTTATTCAAAGTTCGGAGGTTGGACGTTCTAGTATTTCCTAGTCCGAACTCGAAATGCCGAACATTTCTTATTCAAAGTTCGGAATTTCTAGAAGTGCCATACGGAAGGCAGTATCTTCTTCAATGAGACTGTAAAAAGATTTTCCATTGCAAGAAATTGCAACTCTAGATCATACCTTAGCCATAAAAAGGCCACACATTCACAAAAAATGTGAAGAGGAGTTTCATCTCCTCTCAGACATCATCTACAATTGGGACTATCAGCAATACAGACAAGATTCATTCATAAATACTTTTATTCCATTTTGTAATGGAAAGAGTCGAAAACATTAAATTATTAAAATAAATAAATTTTATATAAAGCTAACTTAATTTATTATTCATAAACTGTACATGGAGAAGATATACTATAAATTTAAAAATTGTGAAACAATAGTTCTGAGAGATTTTAATTTTTCCAACCTTAAATAGGCGGATGCAATTTTGTCATACGATTCAATATCTGCTTTACAAAGATACATAATATCTGATATCTTCTATACGTTTGTTCTTAATCAAGTGGTTTATTTTTCTATAAAAATCTGTAACTATCTTGATTTAATGTTTACATCTATTACTGATTGTAATATTGTGGAGACACATGGTTTTCAATCTGACCATGCGGCCTTTTCATTAAGTTTTTGCTCTTCTACATCAAAGGATGATGTCATGCAGGTGAATTGTCGTTCTAATTGGTATAATTAATGCCAATTGAGATATGTTCATATTAAGAATGTGAAGTTTTGAATGACATGATTATATTCATTTGCTTTTGATTTAAGTTGGTTTTTTCAAGATTTTATATGTACATTTATAACGTTATAAATGAAGTTTTTGGATTTCTTTGAAGAAGAAATACAAAAACTCCAAATGAAATTAAATTACCAAATTAAATTTATGGGTGAGGCGTAATAATTCAGTTAATATGTTCCTACATTAAAAATATATATATTAAATTTTATCAGATAGGAACAAATATTTCAGCAGATTGTCTAAAAAATTCAAGAATAAAGCAAAGTTATTTTGGAAATGCGTATCGAAATCTAAAGGAAATTACCGATCATTGCCAAGCAAAGAAAGATATACATCAAGAGTTATCGAAATCAATTGATGAATGTTTTGTTTCTAAATTTTTCGACCGATCTCTAAAGATTGCTTTGATCCCCGGCCATTCTTTTAACAATATCCACAATCTCTGAAGAGCTAATTATCAATATTTCTGTATTACATAAAATAAAGGGTCTTCTGATATTCCATTGTTATTCTTTAAAACATTAATGCCGCATATCATCCCTCACAAATCATACTTATCGAATTTATTTTTAATAAAAGATTATGTTCCTGAGAATGAAGAAAATACATAATAATTCCTATATTAAAACAAGGAAAATCGCTAATGAACTCAGGGAAGTAATTTATTTTGAATGTAGAAACAATAAATTAATTTGTGTCAACATTATACAATGGACTCCTGTACAACGAAAGATACAGGATGCGTTCTGCGTTATAGGAAATCGCGTTATACGAGATATGCATTATCGGACAATTTGATGCAGATATAAACTTGTCTCTGAGTTCCAGCACTGATCGATATTGCTAATGACATGTTCGTTAGTTTCAAATATGATTTTATTGTGTGCAATGTTAATTAACTTGTTTTAAAGAAGGTTTCTTTTAATAAAGAAAAAGTAAAACAAAATACAGATAATTAAATTTAAAAAATATTATATACAAGTAGATCCCGTATAACACAGCCTCTAAAAACGTGGATTCGTGTAACCGATGAAAAAGTTGTTAAAATTGTCATAAAAACGAAATAAACATCGTTTAGTTTTTATTACAATCAATGGATATTATAAGTAACGGATTAGTAACGTTAAAAAAATTATCCTACGCTATTACTGGACTATTTATAGCGTTGTATGAATACTAGTCGCAATTTTTTCGTCTCGTTATACGGGAGTTTATTGTACTATGTATCGAACATCGACACTTACCAATTTTTTTGCAGTTTTCGAATTGTTTATCTAATTGCTTTGAAAATAAAAATCCAAATTTTTACTTGTTATCTTGACATAGTGGCTTTCGATTCTGTAAGATTGGATATGCTACAGGATAAGCTGAATAATCAATTTGAATTATGCCATTACTTTGCAACAGAAAATATATGGTGGGTACAAATTATATCGAAGATCGACTCTTACCAATTTTTTTTTGCAGTTTTCGAATTGTTTATCTAATTGCTTTGAAAATAAAAATCCAAATTTTTACTTGTTATCTTGACATAGTCGCTTTCGATTCTGTAAGATTGGATATGCTACAGGATAAGCTAAATCAGGCCTGAGCTAAATAATCAATTTGAATTATGCCATTACTTTGCAACAGAAAATATATGGTGGGTACAAATAAATCTCAGATTAATCAGTATAAACCTAATGTGGGGCTCCTCAAGCTTCTCCTTGGCAGAACCTGACATTACTCTTCACTCTATATAGTATCGAATGTTCACCCTACCAATTCTACAATTATATGATATAAAGATATGCAACTGATCCTTTAATAATTGGAGTAGGATATTCAATCAGTGTCCGACAGCCCTTCAATTATAGGATATAAAGATATGCAACTGATCCTTTAATAATTGGAGTAGGATATTCAATCAGTGTCCGTGTAGCTTAAACAACAAAATCTTCAGATTAATTTGCATAAAACTGTTTATATGTGTTATTCTCTGAGAAATTAACTGAACATGTACTCCTTCAATTTCGCTAATAACAATAAAGATTTTAAGAGTGAAGTTCGATAGTCACAAAAACGTTTATATGACATTTTGGAAATACGCGGAACTATAAATAATTATTATGTTTACGTGGAGCAACTTTCTTGACGTGGTATCATTTGCGTGGCATATACAGTATATTAAAGCTGCTATGGTTTAACGCTACCATATTAACCTATAATATTCAAGAATGTTAAGCTTCTTGAATATTATAACTGAAATTTGCAGAATTAAGAAAGTCACAGAAATGCTTCGTTTATAGAGTAGCAGTCGAATTTAATATTTATTATGGTATCAACAATGATTTACATTTTTCAGAGGTTCTTTGTAATGGAGGTTGGCATCATTGGCTGTGTTTCGAAGTATCAAGACTACTATTGCCAAAACTGTTTCTATAAAGAGTACTAATCTTAAGTATTCTCAGCGAAGTATCAAGACTACTATTGTCAAAACTTTCTATAAAGAGTACTAATCTTAAGTATTCTCAGTCAGAGTAGTCTTAAGAGAGATTGACATGTATATGTTTTATACATATATTATATATATATCAAAATTCTTCTCCTCTTTTCATCTCTGGTTATTGAACTTCTATTGTTAAGTGACTTTGCATTTTAAAGAAATCTGAATTTAAATGCAGTTGTCAAACTTGCAGAATATTTTGTTTGAATGACATATATCTCAGAGAAAACTTTTCCAACTTGTATCGAAAGTACGATTCAAATAGTAAAAAAAAAAAATGTCTATTGTGGATATTAAATTTAGAAAATTCATTTCTGCTTTCACTTTATCCCGAGGACATTATAGATTACGCATTTATTAAATATTAGCTTAGTACGTACAAATCAAAAAAAAAAAAAAAAAAAAGGAGGGGAAAAAAGAAATTTTTAATATGACAAAAAAAAAAAAAAAAAAAAAAAAAAAAAAAGAGGAGAGGAAAAAAGAAATTTTAATATGACACATTTTTCGTATCGAAATGAATGAAAGTAAAAATAGAAATGGCAGTAACTTTCGCCTGGGTTTAAAAAAGTCAATTGAATTTTAAGGGGAAAAACAATCATAAATTATTTTTTTGATGGCAAGTGAATATCAGTCTTCTTTAGCAATAATTATTGCTACTACTGATATTATTTTATGGGATATTATGCACGTTTAATGCATAATTAAAACAAGAATTATTTTTATATTAAATCATTTTAATTAACTTGAGTTGTATAATTCAGTGAAATTATAGATATTAAAACAGTATAATATTTATTTTACGTGCAGAAAATATTTTTTAATTAATTTAAAAAATTATTTTTGAAATTTCTAAATTTTCTAAAACATTCTTCTGTTCAACAAATTAATATTAATTGTTTCCTTTAAAAATAAAAATAAAAATATTAAAGAAAATAACCATTTGAAATTTCCTTATAATAAAATAAACGAATTTTCATACCTAGTAATTATATTTAATTTTTAATCAAAAATTTAATTGTGATTTTAGAACTTGCGATATCATTGATAGAAAACAAATTACAAAAATTATAATAATTTTTATTATACTGTACTACAGTAAGACCCCGTTTAACGCGGGAGATACGTTCCAAGGAAACAAAGCGCTAAATGAAACAGCGTTAAACGAGGTTATTTTAACATGTAAATAATGAAGATACGTGAAACAAGAGAGTGAATAAAAAAAATCTACATAGCATTTTTTAAATTTTATTTTGTAACATGCATTATTACTATTGTATTACATTAATTATAGACATTTTTTATTGCTAATATCGATTTGTATTCATAAATCATTCGTGAAAAAATTCTTAAAATTAGAAAATAAAAAGTTTTAAGAACAAAAAGCAGTAATCAGATTGCAGTAAACTATAAACAATGAAAAAATATTGATGAAAGAAAAACGTTCTAACTTCAAGGAACTATAGTTTAAAGTGGCAGCATTCAGGTTAAAACTAAAATGGGATAATTGTTATTTTTATTACTGTAAAATAACATTGATGACCGATCATAAATATGAACTCTGACCGCAGCAGACTTTCATATGTACTGCACTGCACTGATATCAAACGCACTGTGAGACGGCATAGGAGTATCAATGCAACAAATTCCTGCGATTTCGAATTTATGTAAGAATAACCGTTTGAAAAACCACCCCAAAGTGAATCAATAAAAATATAGAATTCGGAAAAAACGTTCGTTATATCGAAACAGCGTTAAGCGGGGTCTTACTGTAGTTGTAATAAGAAATAATTCCAATTATTTTTCAGAAAATATTTTTCTCTATTGTTTATCAATCTGTTGCCTTACGTTTTATCCAGATTTATAATTTTATTATTCTTTTTGTATTTTCTATGGATAAAATAAAATAAATAAATAACAAACATAGTTAATCAATCATTAGTTTTAGTTTTAGATCAAAACAATTAAAAGAATTTGAAAGAAAGAAAAAATTTCCTGCTTCAAGGTTAGGTTTTTTTAGTCAACACATGATGCCACTTTCCATTCTATTAGAATACTAAGTGACGGGGCGAAACAAGTCCTTCCACAGGCTGCTCATCCCTGCGGAGGAGTCAGACGGATTATGGAGGACGGGGATTGACGGGCCGAGCCCGGTCCCATCATAAACATTTTCAAGGTGTGGGACCAAAAAATATTTCCTGCTTCAAAGTTAGGTTTTTTTGGTCAATAAATGATGCCACTTTCCATTCTATTAGAATACTAAATGACGGGGCGAAACAAGTCCTTCCACAGGCTGATCATCCCTGCGGAGGAGTCAGACGGATTATGAAGGACGGGGATTGACGGGCCGAGCCCGGTCCCATCATAAACATTTTCAAGGTGTGGGACTCGAGACTGGAACCCGAAAATATAGAAAGTAGGTTAAGCTACCACATCGCACGAGAGATATAGTGTATCTGGCAGCACTTATAGAGCCCCTCACGGGCGGGCCAACAATGGGGTCAACCGGATGGTTGAAGAATGGGGTTCAACGAGCCAGGCTTGGACCCTTTCTGAAAAACTGGAAGTATGGGACCCGGACTTGAACCCAGTCCTCCAGGGTGGTAAGCCACAGCTTTACTATGCGGCCATCCGGCCGACTTTCGCTTCAAGAGTGTAGCTAATAGTGAATGTAAATAACGTTGAAATGTTAATCAATGGGTATTATTTATTGGCCGAAACATTATATTACTTGCCAATTATAAGTCACCTGATTATAATCATCTAAAATTGGCGGCCTGATGGCCGAGTGGTAACGCGTTGGCGTGCCACGCTGGCCATGCTGGAGGACCCGTGTTCGCGTCCCGGGTCTGGTTCCCCGGTTTTTTCGGGGTACTGGGCCCGGCCCGGTGATCCCCATCCTTCACCATCCGGCCCCCCTCCACGGGTGTGGGTGCAGCCCGTAGTTGGAACTGGCCCCGCACCTTAGTAATTTCCCTGATTGGAAAGGGGGCATAAAATATGCAAAAAAAACATCTAAAATTGAATAATAGAGAAATAATATTTAATATAATAAAGAGCCTTCTATAAGAAAAGTATTCAAATCTATTCAGCATTATTATTTTCATGAAATCAATTCTGACAGTTATACCGCTATCCTAATTTTCAATCGATTTCCTATCATAATTATAGTACAATATTTGTTTTTATAGACATCAGTTTTTCACTATAAATAGCTAGTATTTAAAAAATATTCAAAAATTTAATTTTTAAAATATAATGAATTTATCGCTATCCTAATTTTCAATCGATTTCCTATCATAATTATAGTACAACATTTGTTTTTATAGACATCAGTTTTTCAACATATAAATAGCTAGTATTTAAAAAATATTCAAAAATTTAATTTTTAAAATATAATGAATTTTACTAATTTTATCTACCACAAGCAAAAATATGGTATTCAAATATTGTATAATGTACTCGCTTCTAGCTCATAATGTCCTGCCATCTAGTGATAAAATTATTTTAAAATTTGTTTTTATATGAATAATAGTTTATTTTGATTCTAATTTGGCCCATTTATAAGAAAAAAATTTCTATTTGCCATATTGAAATTTTAAAAAAATTATTAGACTGATTTTTAGAAAACATTAATTACTTTGAAATTTAGATTTTATTTTTGCATTTTATGTGTTTTTCTAACGTTTCGGCTCTCTATTTTTTAGAAGGCTCGGTTCATATTACAGAGTTCACTCCTTGGAAAATTCTTCTATGGGGTCCGGTCCCGACTTCTCGATACTCCATTCTCTCTACAATTCGATTGCTACTCCGCTTCCCCTAATTTTTAGAAGGCTCGGTTTATATTACAGAGTTCACTCCTTGGAAAATTCTTCTATGGGGTCGGGTCCCGACTTCTCGATACTCCATTCTCTCTACAATTCGATTGCTACTCCGCTTCCCCTGCAGGCTATAATAACCCTGCCACTGGCAGGGTTCAGGACCGTCCCCATAGAACAATTTTTCAAAGGGTTACTCTATCATTTAGTAATCACTATTGATTGGAAAGTAGTCCATCTGTTGGCAAAAAGCGTCATAAGTGCGTTTGTAGAGAATATAAAAACTACTTCTAATGGCATTTAATATTTCATATCTGTAATTTTAATAGAGAAAATCAATGTTAAATTTCTAGATAAAAAATTCGATAAAAATAATATTTTATATTAAACTGGCTTTTCTTTCTTTTGTTCATTTTATCTCACTGAGTTCTAAAACATATCAAAATTCAATATGTAAATTCAAAATTATAAATTACCTTACATCATATTTATATATGTAACTTCTTTGGGTTTATTTTCCTGCCAAAAATAGTCCTTGTTGGGATCACGCTACAGTTTTGGAATCGGCAGAAACAATTGACGGCAGATGGCAGATTTCTTGGACTTGGTGGGAAAAGAAAAAAAAATGGTGGCGATTTGACAGATATCTTTTGATTATTTAATGAATTATACGATTTTATGTAGTAAAGGACTATGAAGTTTATGTAATGCTGTTTTGTGTCATTTATGTGTAGTTTTGAAGTTGACTAGTCTCGAAAGTAGCTCTTATCATTCCGGGAAGAATAGTGATTGTCCGCGTGGTAAAGCTGTGGCTTATCACTCTTCATCCGGATTCAAATCCGAATCCCATACCTCCAGTTTTTCAGGAGAGGTCTGGGCCCGGCCCTTTGAAAGCCATCCTTCAACCATCCTGTTGACCCCATCATGGGTGTTGGCCAGCCTGTGATGGGTTCTATAAGTGTAGCGCCGGCCCGGCCCGTTGAACCTCATCTTCAACCATCTGGTTGATCTCATCATGGGTGTTGGCCAGCCTGTGATGAGCTCTATAAGTAGCCGCCGGCAGATAATGAATATCCCATGAGGATATGGAGGCTTAACCGAACTAACCTAGAATATCCCATGAGGATATGGCGACTTAACCAAAACTAACTAACGAACAGCGACTACAGAATCGAAAACCGAAATCAACAGTATCGATATAACAGTAAGATTTTTGAACCACTGTTGCAACAGTCTTTCTAATAGCAGTCGCATCATGATATAGAATAGGACAAACCGTTTACGAGATGAAACTGCTTTTGGAAAATATTCGTAGATGGAATTCTCGTAAATCGGAACTAAATTACCATTGACATAAACGAAAAAATTATAATGCGTTCCTGAGCCCCAAAATTCTCATTCATTTTTCATTGAAATATCCTGATATAGCGGCTTAACCAAAACTAACTAACGAACAACGACTACAGAATCGAAAACCGAAATCAACAGTATCGATATAACGGTAAGATTTTTGAACCACTGTTGCAACAGTCTTTATAATAGCAGTCGCATCATGATATAGTATAGGACAAACCGTTTACGAGATGAAACCGCTTTCGGAAAATATTCGTAGATGGAATTCTCGTAAATCGGAACTAAATTACTATTGATATAAACGAAAAAATTATAATGCATTCCTGAGCCCCAAAATTCTCATTCATTTTTCATTGAAATATCCTGATATACTATCTATTTACATAAACAACAGTAAAAATTATTTCAGTAGCATTAATTTTCATATTACAATCTAGAAAAAGACAATAAATGCATGCCCGAATATTGAAAGTGTTTCTTCCCCCCTCTCGTTAGATAACGTTATAAGTTGAAGCGAACTCCTCTCAATAGAAGCTGTCTCGCTTATTATATACTCGCTTTGATCCTGATATACTATCTGTTTACATAAACGACAGTAAAAATTATTTCAGTAGCATTAATTTTCATATTACAATCTAGAAAAAGACAATTTTCTTAAGAAAGTCCATAATATGTCGATCACGGCAAAGAAACGAGCACAAAGCATAATAAAGCTGTCTTTTAAAATGTAAAGGATATAGGTTTAATTCTGGGTCCCATACTTCTGAAATATTTGTTCATCAAATGACTTTCTCACCAATTGGGTTTAAAACAAACAACAATCATGATCTTCGTTCGGGATCTTCGTTGTTTCTCTACAAAATTCAAATACAACAAATCTGATTGATACTAATAAAAATAGGCAAGTCGTCTTTACTAATTCATTTTTGCAAATTTTGACAGATAAACAATTAAATTTTGGTTAGATCAAGCAATTATTCATCACATTTGATTCAATAATGAAGTACATTTTCATTAATAAAATAGAATTGTGAGTGTATGGAAACAGAGAAGCCACATTCAGTCATGGAAACGACTTCACTTCCTGGAAAATGCATGGTATAGTGTGTATTTTATATTTTGGAGTAATCAGACCAAGTCTTCACACCGCACAGTTACCGTTGGATACTATCTGATGTTCTTCATGATTATTTTATTCCAACTCTTCAAGGCACGGGAGTAATCATAGAAGAAACACTTTTCCAATAAGATGGGCAAGATCACTTAAGAGGAATACGGTTTTCACTTTTTGAACGAACCTTTTCATGATGGTAATTTCTGATCTAAATCTTACAATATTTGGAAATGATTGGTCTTGGTCATCATACTCGTTGGATTTGAAACCTTTTGATTATTTAATATAGAAATTTCTAAAGCACAATACTTGCAAGAATAATCCATATACTGTTGAAGAATTGAGGAGTGAAATCATAGCTGCTGTGGAGAGTATCTCCAAGGACATACTGACTGCAATTGTGAAAAATTTCCGCAACTGAAGTTGAACGTGAACTTAAAATTTATACTAAACTCCTGTCTTTTACCTATTCTGTGATACTAATTTTATTCATGTTAGTGGAATATATAATAAATATAGGCTTTTAAAACTGCTGCACCTTTTTGATGACCCTTTAGATCAAGATAAATATGAGCGGATCCATATTTTAGAGGTTTACTTGTTAAAATATTATTTGTATAACATTAATAAGATCTGTTAGTGGAATATATAATAAATATAGGCTTTTAAAACTGCTGCGCCTTTTTGATGACCCTATAGATCAAGATAAATATCAGCGGATCCATATTTTAGAGGTTTACTTGTTAAAATATTATTTGTATAACATTAATAAGAATTTAAAATACTATGAGGAAATAACAAGAAACTATTTCTTGAATTAAAATCAGTCAGTTTGTCATTAAATATGTATTTTGTATATTCTTAATTTAACTTTCTGGAAACCATTTTTTTGTCAAGAGATTGGTAGAATACTACCAATTCTACCATTTTGGTAGAATGAATGAATGAATGGTAGAATGAATCGCCCCGCCACATTCATTCTACCAGAATGGTAGAATACTACCATTGTGGCGGGGCGAAACAAGGCCTTCCACAGGCTGCCCACCCCTGCGGAGGGGTCAACTGGATTGTGAAGAACTGGGATCGACGGGCCGGCCCCGGACCCCACGATAAATATTTCAATGGGTGGAACCCTTGAAAATATTTGTCATGGCGAGACTCGAACCCGGGTCCTCTAGAGTATAAAGCCGAAGCGATTCCACGCGGCCAATCTGGCCGACTCTGGAAACCACTATTTCCATAATGATAAATATTTGAAGAATCAAAAGAATATTTATGAATTTAGTAAAAATTGAAATATTATAAAACATTAAATTTCAATAAGTGCTATCAAACAATAATTTCGTTCATGCTTAGTGATCCATACCAATCACCTCCAGAATGAGTACAAGATACATGTATTTCTATTATAATGTTTTTATATGAAATACAAAAAATTTTGAGGTCTTCCTGATTTGGGCTCCGGGTCAAAATGTTCTTCTACCTGTACATGGTCTTGTAAAAAATAATCCTGCTTATATTTGTATCAACATTTAAGGACACACAATCCCAAGAAATAAAAAAATTATCATATTAACTGCCTTCTATGTAAAGTTACAATATTGCACTTACTATAAAGAGTTTTTTATGAAATATTAATTTTTCGAATTGTTAACTCTCAGTTATATATCCAATTCTCAGTTAACTCTGAGAAAATATATATATGAAATTTTAAATATTAGTTAGAAACATAGATAAATTATAAATAAATTTAAGTAGTTTTATTTATTAACATAAAACTAGAAACATTCACATTAATGTTCGTTCCAACATTTTGACTTGAAAATCTGTTGGGGATACAGTACGGTAGTATTCATGATGTCAAGAAAAGTGAAATGTCTAACCACTGTGCAGCGGCACATTAGTGTGCCACCAAATCTTTGATGATGTGCAGCGAAAAAATTAAAAATGAATTGTATTTATGTAATTGTATAAATCATATATATATATATACTGCATTTGCATATTTTAGCTCCCTTTCCAATCAAGGAGATTACTAAGGGGAGGGGGCCAGTTCCAACTACGGGTTGCACCCATACCCGTAGAGGGAGGCCGGATGGTGAAGGACGGGGATCACCGGGCTGGGCCAGTACCCCGAAAAAATCCGAGACCAGATCCGGGACCTCCTGCGTGGGACCCGACAGCGTCATCACTCGGTCATCCGGCCGCCAATCATATATATTAATAGTGAAACGTGGTTGGCTGGATATCTCTTTTGCAGTCGAACCATTGTGCCCATTCTTATAAATCAGTGCTTCTTAAAGTGTGGGTCGCGTAACAAAATTTGGGGGTCGCAGAAATTTAAGCAAATGTTTTAGTTCGTATTCCTAGTTTATATACCTCTATACCGAGGATCGCGAAAATATTCTCTCGGGTAAAACGGTCGCCAAGTGGAAAAGTTTGAGAAGCGCTGTTATAAATAATGTATCGGTAGAAAAATCTAACACTCGGATTTCTGCGACAGCCAAAATTTTTTGTCATTATTCATAATTTAAAAATAGGAATAAAAATTAAATTAAAATTGTAGTTTCTCTAAAAAAGACAAAATCCGCAGGTGGCGCTATAACTTAATCATTTAATGATCTCGTGTACGTGTATGTCTGTAATTTAAATGTAATAAATAAGAATAAATACAATAATCTGTTAAATCTAAATTATTATTTAAAATATTTATGTGTGCCGCCAAATTTTAAAATATTAAAATGTCTTCCTCAACAGAAAAAAATTTGAGAACCACTGCTAGCCGTTCTTATTTCTTCGAAACTAATAGATAAAAATTTAAACAATTTGTATTTAAGAACCACTGCTAGCCGCTCTTATTTCTTCGAAACTAATAGATAAAAATTTAAACAATTTGTATTTAATTTGTCAGGTATATTATATCAATCGATGAATATGCAAGAAAAACAATTAGAAATCTTGATATTTAATATCATTTTTTCAAAAAAATTGCCGAGTTTAGATTTTGGTCATTTTTTTTTTTCATACGATACACAATTGTTTATCGTACAGTACTTTATTATACAGTTTCATTCACTAGATTTATTTACAACTTCAAGCACTTAACAATTTTTTTACATAATTTAAAAAATAAGTGAAAAATCAACTCTATTCTAAATATTTAAAACAACTGTTTATTATTTATTTCCAGAAAATATAAAATAAAATGACATCAAACTATTAAAAGATTTATTACATTTTAAATAAGTTGAAATCATCTCAAATTTTTTATCAATCTTATTTTAGAAGGGATAAAGAAAGATTGAAGGGATCATTGCCATGAGAGACGTCACAGTGCTTTCAATCCTCAATGATTAATTACTTAAAAATATTTTGGCAACGAAATGCTTCGATAATAAACATCATAAATCGTAAAAACTTGCCACTAAAACTGAAACTTTTAAAAAATCATATATACTTATATAAAATAGTTTATTTTTAACTGAAGAATTTTTAGATCATTTATATGCTTATTTATTACGGTTAATAAATACTGTATATAAGTTTGAAAACTATTTTTCTCTCAATAATTCAGCCTAATTATTTTTAATTTTCCTAAAAAAATCATTTTCTTATTTTAAATTTAGCGAATTTATTAATATAAGCGAAGAAATAAAAAAATTAATTATAAATTAATAAAAAAGAAAACATTCCTAATTTATACGCTTTGTTTTTAATTTATATAAATCAATATTCTAGAAAAAAATTGTAATATTTATAATTCATTTTTTATAATATTTATTTTATTATTAATTAGATTAACAATATTTATAATGTGGAGGCCCGAGGTCCGGACGACTGGAGAATATCACTTCTCACCCGATCGTAAGTTATCGGAGTTGGCAAATTTATAGTCAACATCGGGTGAGGAGGTCCCTTCTCCGGCCGGGTC
>AYEL01072630.1:0-10288 GCA_000484575.1 Olivierus martensii
CGTCAGTGTATATAAAAGGTTAAATAAAATTCGGAAATATCTCTAGCAGTGAAGTAGAGTTCAATTTAGATTAATCTGATCGGATCAGGAATGAAATTTTTTAGCAGATGCCATTTTCCATTCAGTATTGTATGGATGAAGCTGGTCCCATCCACAAGCGGCAGAGGTATCAATCGGAAATCAAGGACTCTGACCCGGTTAATAAATTTTCCAAAGGTTGAAATATCGGGAAATCCAGAGTAAAAAGCCGAAGCTTTCCACCAGGAGAAGGTGAAAAGTGGCGTTAAATCGTGCAATAAGAAAAGGTGAGTACTAATCGGCGGGAATTCAAGCGCCCACCACATGCAACTTATAGTCCTGGTGGAGTCAGTCATCAGTCGGAGAGTGGAGTTTAACAAGCCGGATCTAGATTCCCAAAACACTTGTGTGGGAACCAGATCTTTTATAGTAGCAGCATAACATGTTTCTACGGCGGCCATCCGACCGATAGAAATGCAATGTACATAACATTTCCCAGCTTTTATTTTTTCTCTTAATAATTACATGGCATGAACTTTTCCCATTCAATGAGATTTTTTTAATTTTAATGACAAACTAAGAGTCCTGTAATGTATTTTTTAACACACTCATCAATAATTCAATTCAGGTTGCCCACAAGCTGTAGTCATCAATCAGATTCTAGAAAAAAATGAACAGATGGGCTCCATATATACATTTTGACGTTTGAAATCGGAATTTGATCCGGATTTTTGAATGAAATCATATGCCTATCTATGTGGCAAATCTGGTTGATGTCGATAAAGTATTGTATCTCTAAAAAGAAGGTAAAATATCTCTAGTAAGTTTATGATAATACAAAATTTAAAAATTGCTGTACTGCAAAAAATGGCATCGTATTTTAAACATATCACTCAAATATTGAATTTAGCATTTAATAAGATCAAGACTAAGACAGCATGGCTGAGAGAGAAAAATATGATTTCAATTTTTACAGAAAATATTTCAGTCGAAATTTAACTCGCTGTAACTTTCTAGGTGTATTATATGACATTTAATTTGGAAAAGTATTCAAAGGACATGAAGTTCAAATTTTGAACTTCAAATTTGATTATAGGGAATGATTCTATTCTATTACAATACTCCCTATAGATCATATCAATTTTGACAAATCTGGAATATAGTTATTATATTCTTATTTAAGGCCCTTCGAAAATTTCAGTCGAATAAAGACAAAGTGGAATAGAGTCCTTTCAAAGTGAACTCTTTTATATTGGATTGGAAACTAAGTCATTGCGAATTTTTCAAGGAGTTTTTGTTTTAGGTGGTTTAGAATGCATGTATGCAATACATTCAGTTTCTCTGCTATCTCCCTGTTGAACTATGACGATAGGTATCAATTATGGCCTTTATTTGCTCATCATTCTCCTTGTCTTTTAAAAAAAATCACCCGAACGAAATTTGGCGAACCAGTTCTGACACTGCTGTTTTTTTAAGACTTCATCACCATACACAGCAGTAAATTTTTGTGAGCTTGTGTTGCATTACTACCTTTACGAAAATAAAAAAGCAAAACGTGACGAAAATGTTCGCTTCGGTTCTCCAAGTTTTAGCTTATTACACGCACACACTATTTAGCAGATCAATGTAATTTTGCTACTGAATGTTTCATAGAGGACCAAGTAATAACACATCAAAAGATCTTATCTGTGCGAATATGTAAACATGCATAAAAATAATACAAATAATGCTACCTGTTAATGAAATCCGCAATGACAGTTTCCAACCCAATAATATAGGCCACATTATTCAGCATATTTGAAAAAAATTGATATATAAATATCACTTAATGGGTCACTAAAAATTTTGATTCTATTTAGGCTAAAAATAAAGAGCTTATTTAAATGATCTGTTAACGTAATGTCATCATAACGCCTTTCTTACTGTTTTCATTTCAAAAATGATATCTAATCAAAAACATCTAATATAAAAAAAAATAACCTAAGTTCAATACTAAGTAATCAGTTCCAATTTAGAAGCCACTTTCAATATTTTTGGTTTACAATTCAAAAATAAAACAAATCAAATTGCTTCTAAATTACATATCCTATTATTTTATATATTCTATTCAATCTTTATGGATAAGACTAATATAATAATGATAAATAGTCTTTTTTTTTAATCTATTAGATGTTTTTTGATTTAATTCCCACAAAAATAATGATAGAAATTCACTTTATTTCAAAGAAATCATTTGTTTGAAATAATCTTAAATATTTATTAAAATTACTGTATGTTTTAATGAAATGAAAAATATTCAATATAAAATTAGCAATATAATATAAAATTTTTATGCAAATTTAGATCATATGTCAACACTTCAGAAATTATCAAAATTATGATGTCCATTATATAGATAACATTATTATCATATTACGTCGAATTTAAACCACAATAGGATTTTAAAATTACAAAAATAAAAATGATTTTATAATAGGTATTGAAAAATAAGAAACATTTTAAAAAAAAAAAGATTTTATAATAGGTATTGAAAAATAAGAAACATTTTTACTTAAGTAGGTACTAATATACATAATAAGCTATCTAATTTATTGAGAATCTTCAGATATACTATCACTTTCGTTTTTTAAAAATAGCGCCAGGTCTCTTCTCCCAAACATGTTCTAATCAATCTTTTATCAGTTCTGTTGTAATCCATGCATTCTTTTGTACTCGAATTATAACACCCTTAGGAAAATTTTCCTTGGGTACAGTTTTTTTTTGTTTAAAATAATAAAAAATAGCAATTTTTTTCCATCAGCGGTTATAAACAGCATTATAGTAATTCGTGATTTTTCTTATAAATTTGTTTCTATCAGCAGTTATAAACAGCATTATAGTAATTCATGATTTTTCTTATAATTAAAATATGATCAGATATGACGTGATTTTACACAGTTACTATCAAACAACAACTGGATTAAATCAGAAAATTACGAACGGGGGACCACAGATTAAACTGTTATCAACGGTGTAATACTATGCGAAAGGGTAGAGCGTAAAGCAAACCCCAGAATGTTAGGACTCCCCCAACATTCGGGTTTTTGCTTTATGCTCTAGGATGGGCTAGAAATTTTTTCCATTTATTAATGAAAAATGGCGCTCTAGTGGTAGATTGGGAGAAATAATATGTTAAAATATTCGTTTTGAATTTAAGCCGCACCCAAATTTTTCGTCTTAAAAATTTGAATAAAAAGTGCGGCTTAAATTCGAAGTAATACGATATTAAATATTAATATAATAATTTTTATCTACAATAAAATATTAACTGAAATAATACTTTAAACTATAACTTTTTAAAATAAAATTTATAATATAAATTTAGTAACTTAATTCAAATCTATTGGAGTTAAATTATAAGCAAAACAATTAAATATCTCTTAGTTTAAATTAATACTATCATTTTATTCAGTTTCAGTTTAAAATTATAACATAAAATTAGCATATAAATTTCACACTAATATAAATTTACTTAAATATCAATACTGTGCTATTTTCTCTGAATTTAATAAATTTATCGTAATATAACAATCAACAAATCAAAAATTTTAATATATAAATACGATTTGTTGGTTAAATAATAGAAGAGACATTCACATAATGAGAATTTTTATTTTGACAGCATTATTGACAATTGATACATTATACTCCATCATAGTGCTTACTGAATGTAAATAACGAGATTCATATATTTAACAGACAGTACAATAACTTCTGCTGCTTTAGTAGCATGAATAAATAAGAATTTTGTGTCACAGTAACTCATACCATCACTTTACAGAATATAGCACAAACAATGATGGAAGGTTTCATAAAAACAGCAACAAAGCCATTTTGACACATTAACAATGCTACAAAAAAAATCTAACCACATTCATTAAATCCACAATTCAAACAGAATAAAAAAAATATCTGAAAATAATTATGGAGGGCATATGTAGATGAGTATATATCTTTATCCAATTATTTCTGGATAGTGGCTGTACTTTTTATTTTGTATTAATAAATGAATTTAATTTACAGATTTTGCCTTTAAAAGTGCACAATATTTAAATCATCTTTCTTTGGAATAATACTGTTTCTTCAGGACATGCACTTTTGTTTTACTGGCATGCAAATAATACCATGTGGTGAATGAAAATAAGTTTTAAATATAAAGATATATATAATATATATATAATTTTTATTGACTTATAAATAAAATCTTTTAGTTGAATTTTAAAAGAATTTTCAATTAATGAAAAGATGCAATTACATCATTTCACTGATAACCATAAATAAAGATAAATTATAGTTATCAATAAAAATTTACAAATAGTTTTGTTAAATTAAGGTTTTCTAGAAGGAAAACCCACAGACAAAAATATTATAAAATAATTTTATTATTATTATATAGACTGCATTAAAATGTGCCATTTTAGAAAGATATTCTACAAAGATCTTTCCCACATAATCTAATTTAATATTCAATTACATTACATTACAAATACATTTCTTGGGAACAGGTGACCTTAAAAAGCTGCATGACAACAGCTGCCATTTGTAAACAAACATTGAGCTACACATTGTACAAGAATAAATCAGCCAAAAAAAATCCCCTATCACGATATTCATGTTTCAAAACAATGCTTTTGACATAATGAAATGAGATTCTTGAATGATTCTATGATATGAATTAAAGCTCTGTAACAAAAAAAATTTCAACAAATGGAATTTCACAAGAAAAAATGATTTTTGCTCAAGAATAGCAGAGCAAGCTGATGATTTAAAATGCCCATCAACAATCAGAGCAAAAATCATTGTTCCTGCAATATTTCTTAAGATATGAACATTTTAACAATGATCAGTTTTCAATAACAACAGTATTCCCATTTTGGGAAAAAATGATAAGTTACATAAAAGATGGCGAGATTTACAAAGCCACAACATTTAGTAAAGTCCAAAAAGACTAGGGACAATAATACTTTATAATATAATAAGTCAAATGTTCAAATATTAAACACTAATTCAGTTTTAACCAAGCATAATTTTATGTTGAAAAAGCTTTATCAAATCAGCTGAATGAATATTTCATTTAAATAAAATGTGATAGGTGGGAAAATATTTAACATAGTACCCACACTACTATTACAAATAAGTAAGAATTGTGCAATCTCTTAAATGGAAAAAGAATAAATAATGAAAGTAGTGTGCAAATATTTTCCCATACAAACTTGAAACTTAGATTTTTTTTATATCCCTCTTCTTTCATCTTTTTTTAATTTATTATAAAATTTACAAAATCAATTATATTACCTGTCATTAAAAATTCAGAACCTAAAAAAATAGCTTATATCTTTTTTCTTATAAGAATGAAACTGTCTATTCTATAATCTATTACTGATATCAAACAATATTAAAATGTAAATGCCAATCTAAAGATCAAGTTAGTATGGTTTAAAAAGGCAATAATGGGATACTGTGCAATTTTTTGTCATCATATAATGACTTGTAGCAGTATCACTGAAATTTCATTCATACAAATTCGGGATTTTTCTAATAAGGTGTAAATCTGTTATATCCACTCCTATACACTGCCGCCTATTTAAAAAAATAATTCACAATTAAAATATATTCAAATAAAATATCAATCTAATAATCAATATTTTAATTAATTTATTTTAAAGTACAGGCATACCTTACTTTATGGCATTTATCAATTATATCCATGCATTTACTTTATATCTCAAAAGGAAAATTATCTACAACTAATCATAAAATAATACTTGGAAAGTTAAAAGTTGTGGTTCAATGTGTCAATCCCAGTTCTTCCTGAAAAAATAGTGATGTTATATCCAGAAGTGAATGCAGATCTTTCAAGATAGTAAATGTTTTACAATATGGCCATCTAGCCAAGTTTTTTTGATCTAGCACTATAACACACTTAATGAATGATAATATAAATATGTTTTTAGTCTTTTATATCCACTAATAAATAAAAAAAGGTATGATCTGCTCTACATTGATGGATCTGGATATAACTGCCATATTAGCAAGTTATGCTTGTATATTAAAAATATATTTATATCATATAAAAATCTCTATGTTCTATAATGTATATATATGTTATGGTAAAAGTGATTAATTGGTGATTATGCATAATTGCCGGGTATTATGCATAATCACTAATCATCTTGGTAAGTTTGATAAATTTCACTAATTTCTCACTTTTACTGGCAATTTTACATAATTCCCAAATGATGTTGGTAAATTTGATAAATATAGTAAATTTCTCTCTTTTACCAGCGATTATGCATAATTCCCAAATGAATTTGATAAGTTTGATAACTATTGATGAATATATTATTTTTAAAGTGATTTTTGTATAATTTCCAAAATGTAGTTCATAAATTTGATAAATATGAAATTTCCCACCTTTTTTTGTTTTAATTAATAATTTAATTATATAGTTATTATTGTTTCCCTTTTACAACAACTCTTAGCACCCATTCACCTTTAACTTTGATTATCTCTAACTGTTTCAGTACATTTTAAACATCTCTTCCATACACTCCTGGCCAAATCTGCATCTCTTTTCAAAAATGCTTTCTAGTCTTCTGCAGGATATGAGTCTAGATCAGTGATGGCCAACCCGCGGCACGCGTGCCACATTGTGGCACACGAAGACTTATTGAAAAATTAAAAAATTTGAAAAAATAATAATGTCGTCTTCAGGAATTTTGTCAAAATCCGTAAAAACTTTACTAATATGCTACTGAATACAACAGCGCTGGAAAGCGGCACTGTTTGACATCAGTACAACGTTGCGGTAAGATAGTGTGGTCATGGGACGAGCCCTATGGTTTCAATTGCCTTGCTTTGGCGCCGCTGTGTCTTGCTATGATTGTCCGTTATCGAGCGAGAGCGAGTGCGACACTCTGACTGGCTCAGTTGATTTTAAACTGCCGAACAAGACGTTAAGCTTTTTTTAAACTGTGTTTAGATTTTGGCGTCGAGCGTCGTTGTTTTAAAAATTTCACTATGTCCATGAGTAAACCTTCGACATCGAAAAGAAAATATGAAGAGGATATTGCAATTCGTGAATTTAAAACTGTCTGGGAAGAACAATTTTTGTTTACGCATCAAAATACTTCCAAGCCTGTTTGTTTGATATGTGGAATTTGTGTAGCAGTGCCGAAAAAATTTAACCTGGACCGACATTTCAAACAACTGCATAGTGATTTCAACAGCAAATATCCTGTCGGATCACACTTGAGAACGGAATTTATCAATAAAAAAAAGAAATCTTTATCTGGTCAACAATCCTTGTTCCAGAAGAGAAATGACGAAATGGAAACTATGGTGAAGGCTTCTTATGAACTTTCTCTGTTGTTAGCCCGCAAGAAAAAACCCTATTCTGATGGAGAGGAGATAATAAAAAATAGCCTTTTAATATTTGCCCAAAATGTCGGTGATATAAACGTCAAAAATATGGTTGATAAAATAGCTTTGTCTAGAAATACCATCATGCGTCGTATAGATGACATGGGCCAGGATGTTGGCACACAAATTGTCTTTGGACTACAATATTGCAAATACTTTTCATTAACTTTGGATGAAAGCTGTGACATCACAGACAATGCGCAGTTAAGCATATTTGTGCGTTACACGAACGATAATTTTGATATTGTGGAAGAACTTCTTGATTTGCGCCAACTAGTTTTAACTACAGGTGAAGACATTTTTAAAGAAGTTAAAAATGTAATTGAAGTTAACAAAGTAGAGTGGACAAAATTAGATAGTGTTTGCACAGATGGAGCGCCTTACATGGTTGGCAGGATAAAAGGTTTTGTTACATTGCTTGAAAATTATTTGGGAAGAAAAGTTTTTAAGTATCATTGTATTATCCATCAAGAAGCTCTTTGTGCCAAGGACTTAAACCTGTCTTCTGTTGTTGACCCTGTAGCGCGCTGTATCAACAAAATACGAGCACGAGCTCTGAATCGACGACGATTTCGTGAGCTTTTCCCGGAAGAAACGGAAGAGGATGGCGAGTTACTCCTTCATTGTAGTGTGCGCTGGCTTTCGAAAGGAAGTGCACTCGCGAGATTTTGGAATTTGAGGGAATGTGTTTTAAGATATCTGGAAGAAAACAATGAACTGCCCAGTGAGTGCTTGCTACTCAAGAATGAAGATTGGCTATGGGATTTAGCTTTTCTCACCGATATTATGGGACATTTAAATAATTTAAATTTAAGATTACAGGGAAAAGATTGTATTTTTCCTACCCTAGTTGGTCATATATCTTCTTTTGTGAACAAACTTTTGCTTTTTTATCTCGATTTTGGAGAAAAAAGATTAACACATTTCACATTAATGCAAGAACTAGCTACCAAAGTCAATAATGCTCCGAACTATGATAGATTTAAAAATTTAATATCCATTTTGCAGGATTCATTCAGTGCTAGGTTTGATGATTTTAAAGATGATAAAAAAAATTCTGATCTTTTCACAAATCCTTTTTCAATTTCTCTGCAAGACATTAATTGTTACCCACCTGAAATCCAAATCGAAATTATTGACCTACAGCACCATACTACACTGAAAAGCAAATATAAGGAACTTATTTCAACTGCAAGTGATCCAAATTATATTGAATTTTGGAAATTTGTACCAACAAGCGATTTTCCTAATTTACACGATTTGGCTGTCAGATATTGTTGTAGGTTTGGATCAACATATGTTTGTGAACAAATGTTTTCTATTATGAACATAATAAAATCAAAATATCGTTCAAGATTAACTGATATGCACCTAAAACACCTAATTTTGTTAGCATCTTCAAGAACTAATCCTAATATAGATGACTTGGTAAAAAAACTACAAATTCAAAAGCCACATTAATTAAATACTGACTGTTTAATAATTATTTAGAATTAAATGTTTCAAGTTATTTATTTTTATTTTATACATAACTGACTGAACCTTTAAAAATGTTTATTAACAATAAAACCTAAGTTTGTACTTTTGTTTTATTTATTATATTATTTTTTAAATCTCCACTACTCAGACTTACATGAAAAAAAATGTGTTATTTGCGTAAAAATCCCATAATCAGCCTATAAATAATATTTTTCACCTTTTTATATTTTTTAGTATGTTGGAAAATTTGGAAGTGGCACGCATAATTTTTTTTTTTTTTCAGATAGTGGCACTCTTCCCAAAAAGGTTGGCCACCGCTGGTCTAGATGTACACTCTTATATTTAGGGGCAAATCGATAGCTCTGATATGATATTTGTGGTAAGTTATTGCAATACCATCCCAAGCAGGGCTGGATTAACCATAAGCAGACGATGCACTGCATTGAGGCACCTTTGGAAGGAGGGCGCCAAAATTATCATTTTCTCAACTTTGTAAGGGTGCTAAGCAGTGGAGTACCCAGAATCTTTGGTACCTGGGGCGGCAATTTTTGGCCTTCTCTCCCCACTCCAAAAACATCTGTTTAATTTTCAACACATTTTATTTTACATTCTGTGGCACTTAATATTTACGAAATGTTCAATAAAATTTGCATGTTTTGATTTGAATTCGGATTAACTATCTACATATTGTATATATATATAACCAAATTAAAAAACAAATTTACCAATACCAATGATAAATAATTTTTAAGAATTGAAAATGATATAAAAATTTTTATACAAATATCTGATGAATAATAAGATATTCCCAGTTCTTGGCTTCCCATTCAGCTTGGTTCCCAGGGTGGACTGCTCCCTCCGTCCTCCTCAGGCACTGAATAGAAAGCTGCATTGGGGCGCTAGGACCCCTGCTGGTACTGATCCCAAATCATAACACACGGAATTATCTTTATTAAATTTACCATCCTAGACTGGTGATTATGCATAGTGTCTGGCAAATTTGATTAATTTGATTAGTATGATTTATCATATTTACTATTACAAACTGGTGATTATGCATAATCACTGGTAAATGTGATTAATTCACAATATATGAGATAAATTTATCACTTTTACCAAAACCGTTAGTGATTATGCATAATAACTGGTGATTATGTATAATCTCTGGATTAATCACTTTTACCATAACATATACAGTGAATTCCGCTTAACTGGGACAAATCTCAAAGAACGGAAACCAAACTAATAAACTAATACATAATTTAAATGCTTAATTGGGACAGTAGCAGAAAAGGAATTTTCAATTTTTGATATATTTTAGGGATTTTTC
>AYEL01072631.1:0-18444 GCA_000484575.1 Olivierus martensii
AAACAAGTTAATTTCCTTGTAAGAGTAAACCTCTTTGTTTTCTTTTTTTGAAAGGAAATTTATCAAATTATATGCATATATTTTATCATCTCTTTTTTAAATGAATATATTTAAGTACACTTTGACAGCTACGGAAGACGAAATCTGGCAGCCAATAAGAGAGAGTTTGGAGAAAACATGGCGGTCGGGATCGAAATGTAAACAAAGCGATTCGTTTAGGCGCTCGGCTATCATAATAAAAACATTAAACAATATTGTGATAAATTTAAAGCATACAGGGAAGAAATTTATCCTAAAGGTTCAGATTTTAAATATAATTAGGACTACGGCCTTCTTTACAATATCGAAGTCCCTAGAAACAGCTGTTTGCATTAGCCGGTGGCCAAATAGCTACCACCTGTTTGTAAGCGGTAGTCAAAATGGAAATTCTGGTAGCAAATGGCTACTTGGCTACCGGGTTTGTCGAGCCCTGTTATTAGCAAAAATTAAAAAAGTGAAATCTCGTTTAATTTTAATTTAAATTTTATATGACATTGGAGAAAAACATGACTTTTTTATATGAAATCTTAGCCATCCAAAAAATGTTTGGAATTTTTGATAGTGACAAGTCTTATGAATAAAATAAGATATGAATGAAAAAAATTGGATAATATTTTAAAAAATTATTGATAAAAAAACTCAGTACAGTGGACTCTCGATTTTACGAAATCGTGTTTTCTCTGATCTCATATAATGAACAAATGTTATTGAAAGAAAATAAATTCGAGAAAAATTTTTACATCTTTAGAAAGACAATAAAAAATGTAATAAACTGTAAAATCATAAAAAAATTTAAATGAAAATTAAGTGAGATTTCATTTTTTTAATTTTTGGAAAAATTTAAATGAAAATTAAGCAAGATTTCACTTTTTTAATTTTTGCTAATTAATTAGGTTTAATTTGTAAACAAATCACAACCATTAATATCAAATCTCCACTAAAGGGGCTGGGATTTCAATAAAAATTTGAGTTATCAAGAGTTGACTGTATTTACAATTTTGTATCCTACTCATTATCTACAGGGAACAAAATGTTCCAGGGGTGAAATGCAAGGGGCCACTTTTCCAGATCCCCTCACTCACTTTGGAGGACCCATTTTCCCGACCCTAAAAACTTTAAAGAAACTAAAAAAATTTATTTGTGCATTTAAAAATTTATTCATTACTTTTAATTATTTTAATTAACAAATAAAACGAATATATTGAAATAAAATACAGTGGATTCTGCTTAATTGGGACACGTTGGGACTAAGGTGTTTTGGCCCAATTAAGCGGCTGTACCAATTAAACGAAGTAATAATAAATTCTAAAATAAAATATGTAATTCAGCCCCAATTAAATGAAGTAGTAATAAATTCTAAAATAAAATATGTAATTCGTATGGGACTAAGCCATTTTGGTCCAGCTGTCATCATTAAACCAAGTAATAATAAATTCTAAAATAAAATATGTAATTCGTAGATAAATAAATAATAGGTAAAATAATAATAATTAGGTACCTATTTTATGTTTAATTAAAATAGGTACCTAATTATTAGCTTTTTACGATCTCCTCTGACTTCTTCAACACTACACTTGGCCGGTGATATTCACGCCTGGCCCACTAATTATAGAAAATCATTGATCTAATGCTTCTTCGACTTCTGGATCCTTTCCATCACGGCTTTCTTATGGACAGTTCCTGGAATTTCTTTCTGTTATGCCCACTTCTTGCACAGTTGCTTTGATCTTCTGGAATTTCTTTCTGTAATGCCCACTCCTCACACAGTTGATTTTCTTGTTAGAATTTCTTTCTGTAATGCCCACTTCTCACGTAGTTGATTTTCTTGTAGAATTTCTTTCTGTAATGCCCAGTCCTCACGCAGTTGATTTTCTTGTTGTAGGAGACGTGCTATGATAGATCAAATCTACAGTGGCTTGTATTAAATGGCTGGCTTTTAATTTTATTCAGCAAAGCAATTGTCTACGACAGCTTGTATTAAATGGCTGGCTTTTAATTTTATTCAGCCAAGCAATTTTTTGTTGAGTGTAATCCTTTTTTGACATCTTGGGAAAGATTAATGTATGTATGTGTAGCCGTACTTTCAAAAAATCCCTAAAATATATCAAAAATTGAAAATTTCTTTTCTGCTACTGTCCCAATTAAGCATTTAAATTATGTATTAGTTTATTAGTTTGGTTTCCGTTCTTTGAGATTTGGACCAATTAAGCGGCTGTCCCAATTAAGCAGAATCAACTGTATTTGTTTCTCTATTTTGGAAAACCAAAGTTAGAAAAACAACAGATTGTTTACAAACTCATAAATTAAGGAAATACTGTTGATTAAACAAAAATTAATGTGAAATTTGGCATTGTCTGGAGCTGGCCATATTTTCATAGTCAGGTTGATATGAAAAAGTGGCCAATCATAGATAATCATCCAAATGATCATTTGTAATTTGGTTTCTTGATTTTTTTATGATGTTCATATTTGAAAAAGCTTATTTTAACAAATAAGTAATATCATGACAGAATTTTTTGTGCAATATCAATTAATATTGGAAACTTTTCATGTGTCATATTGGAAACTGTTCAAATGATAAGAAAATTACTAATGACAATTTCAACAAAAACAAATAAATTATAGCAATACAGTTAAAGAGAATTAAAAAGTAATACAAAATAATGATAACTTATCATGTTTTCAGTTTTAATTAAATTTTTAAGGAAGAATCAACTTGAAAGGAATAAACAAGAGATCGACCAAAAATCACTCCACAATCGACTGGTCGATTGCAATTGACGGGTGTAATATGCTACAGAAAGATAAGACAAAGGATGTATTTTCCATATCTTTAAGAAATTATAAAAACAAATGTATAAAGTAAAAAAAGAATAAATTCATTCATCAAATATTCATATATATATTATTATTTTGATGCCTACAATTTTTAATTTTAGATTATTAAAATTATGTATTCTACTATGATAGGCAATTCATTAAACCTTATAACTTATAAGATATAAGCTCAATTCTTTATACTAATTATGTAAACCTAATCAAATAACAAATTATAAAGTAAATAAAAATATTAAGTAAGTACAATTCAGAAATTTTCAATTTATGAAAATTATTATTATTTTTAATAAAAAAATAATAAATTTCTTATATCTTATATTGGAAAAATTTTTTGCACTATTAAATTTCCTAAATGTTAAAAGTATTGCATATCAAGAATGAATTACATTTTTAATGGAAATCATCAGCCATCCATGTGTTTTGATGATACAGGTTTATTCTACAGAATAATGTATTTTAAACTAATTCTTTTTAATTTATAATACTATTAGTTTTTATAAATACAATAAGATCTAGAAAAATAAATTATAGATGATGATAAAAAAAGAGTTATCAATAGTTTATGAAAAAGTATTGATTGTTTTCTTGTTTCAGCATAAAACAAGAACTGATGACTCATTGGTTTTTTCTGGCCTTTAATATTTACTAAAATTATAGTATTTAAAGGTTCATGCATTTTTTACATAAAATTAAAATACAAAATTTTAATACACAGTAAAATAAAAATTCAGGACTTTCTTTTATGAAATACTGTCAATAAAAAGTTTTGATATTTACAAAAAATAAATATTGTAAATACTAATAACCTGAGAAATTTTTTGATGATAGAATGAGATGCTAGCTGTTATGCTACATTCTCATAGTGCCTCCAACCAAGCAACATGATCTCCATATTTGTTCCTAACCAAGATATGTATGACTGTACAGAGCTGTTATTTAAATATCATATATAAGTTTCACCTGCTTAATACTATTTTACTTCTATGACAGACTTACATTAGTACTACAAATTATACAAAACAGCATTAAATAGTAAAAATAGTCCATTAAAAGTAAAATGGTTTTAGCCTATACATAGGTCATCATCAGCACTAATATCACATACAGTAATTACAAAAAAATCTATCTTGGAACAATAAATTACATTAAAATATTTATGTTTTAGTACTTTATGTATGAAGGCTATGTTCTAGAATGTAAATGTTTTAATTTAATTTATTGTACTAAGATAGATTTTTTTTATAATTATATGATTTTAGTACAGCTGATGATCTATGTATAGGTTGAAAACATTTTACTTTTAATAGACTGTTTCTGCTATTTAGTACTGTTGTATATAATTATTAGATATATAGGAAGCAAAATTTTATATTAATAGAATCTTAGTATCTTTTTTTTACTAATTGAAAAAATTTTGAAAAGAATTTTTGCTTTTATAAAAAAGAAGTTGATCAGATGCCTGCATGATAATGTAGTAGTTTACAACCTGGAGGATCTGACATCAATTCAAGATCCCAAATCTCCAGTTTTTCAGAAGGGTCCAGTTCGGGGCTGTTAAATCCTATCCTTCAAATCTCCTGACTGATCCCATTGTCAGTATTGAACAGCTGTGATGTCTCTAAAGATTGCTGTTACCAGATACAATATATCCCATATATCATATGGCAACTTAACTATAATACTTTAATTTCACTTATGATGTAACTTAATGTGGCATCATAAGTGAAATTACAGTGTACATAAATTGTTTCTAATTTATAGGCTGTATTATATAGTATTTATAGGCTAATAATTTATAGGGCTGTATTTATAGGCTTTATTTTCTATCATATCATTCCTGCTTTTACTATGTTAACATATAAAATCTAAAATAATACTATTTGAAATGATTTGTTAGGTTATATTTTTTATCTGAATATTCAAAAATTTTTCCCATATAAATTACTAAAATAATAATATAATTTCAGCTCACTTGGGCAGGGAAAGAACAATCCATAATCGTGCAAAAAACAAACAGATTCACTATAGAGCACTTTCGGCTCAACCGAGCCTTCCTCAGTAGTTCGACTTAACTGCATTAATGATAATTGCTTCTTTTTACATGTTTTTGGCTTATGAAAGATTTCATAGGTACACACTACTTTCATGAAGTACAGAAAACTTGTACTGTACAAATATGATTGAAAATACATAAAATAATCATACTGTATCCTTTTTGTACTATTAGTGCATCCTATGATAGTATTGAGATCTGTTGTATTTATTTCTAAAATAAAAATTTTTTTTCTCAATTCTAATATTAAAAATATATGGATATGGATGAATGTTCATATTTATATGCATTAAAAAATATTAATTTAATGTATGCTTCATAAATAAGATTAGAAATATGTAAACTGATTTTTTTTACAGAGTAGATATGGCAGCCATTACTGTACATGTTATTAGTTAATATTAAATGGAAATGTAACAGTCTATATACCATTCCTGCTTGACAATTTTTTAAATTGTTTTAACCATTTAAAAAATACAGCACTATCTCACATAGTCTGGGCTTCACTATAGCCCGGATTGTAATTTTTAATAAAAAATTTTAATTTGCTTTATTTTTTTTAGAATAAATACGAAATGTAAATGTACTTGCTACTTACTACCTATATATGACTCGAATAACCACTATTTGACGAGCTTTGGTAACACTGGAGCAGCCATCTGCTTGGGTGGCTGCTCCAGTGTTACCAAATTTACCTTAACAATGTTTGTTATAGTGCTTGCCTCTCAAGTGCAATGTCATCAGTTTACCGCAAACACTTAATTGAATCATTGAATGGGAACAAATACAGGGCATATCGGCATTTGCGACTCATTAGCCTGTGGCAGTGCAGCTCAAGTGGGAATCTCCCTTTATACAGAGCGCCGCTTTATGTTTGGAATGGTGCCGAGCAGCCAACTTGAAGAAAGTGAGAGTGCATGCACCTGCAGGGCGAGCCCTCTTTATCTATTCATCTTTATGGGCTCGGACCCTTCTGTCAATTATAAATCTTTATAAAAGATTTTAATGTTTAATGCATAAAGAAATAATTACTAATGTAATATAAAAGGTTTTAATGTTTAATGCGTATGAAATAATTATTAATGTAAGAATTTACCAATTTAAAAAACATATGGGCAAATCGAAAATTTCTTGGAACCAATTATAATTTTTCTTATAGATTATGTACCTTGAACAGTCCAGTTTCAATTAGTCCGGTAAGAAAGAGGAACCAATTAACCAGACTATGTGAGGTATTACTGTATAAGATGATTATTTTTACATCTAATTTTGGATATCAGATTTGTACTCCTGATGATTGAGTATGCTAATTGGATTTCCACTTCATTATCTGCAACAAAATTTTAACTGCGCATTCTAATTTTATTATCATTTGAACTTTGTTAAATATTTTTGTTGGGATTTGGAAATAAGAGGAACTTCTAATATTTTTTGATATTTTCTATTAAACAAACATTTCAATAAAAACTGATTGTAAAGAAAGGTGGAAACTTATAAAATAAAATTATAATAAAAAGCTTATTGAAATAAATAGATAATTTCTTTTATAATTTGAAAAATTTTCCAAATTGAATTTACTGTTGGAATATATATGACCATTTATACAAAATTTCAGTTTCACAGCATTGAAATATTGTAAAGAGAAAGCTAGAAGAGAACAGGATACAATTGTGTCCTGTTCTCTACTCAGCTTTCTCTGCAGCATTTTAATACAATGTTATGTATCTGAAATTTTGTATAAATGGCCATATTTATTCCAATAGTAAATTCAATTTGGAAAATTTTACAAATTAGAAAACAAATTATCTATTTATTTCAATGAATGTCATACTGATTATAATTCAATATTTACTTAGGGGATTTCACAATCTAAATAACCCTAACTAGCCAAATTTCTCTAGTGATTTATTTTCGAATTAATTGCCAAATTAATAATTATTAATTAATTAATTTACGCTACAGTGCCACTATCTGTTGGATTAATAATTAGCTATTTAAATTTAGGCTATAGTGGTGCAATCTGTTATTTAATAATTAAATTACAATTTTTATTAATTTCCCAAAATTAAAAATTTGCCTTAGTCTGGAGTCAAATCAGGAACTTTGGATTACTGTCCCAATGCTTTAACCAGTTAGACTACCAAGACATCAGCAGATTTCTGATTTGAGAATGTATATAATTTAGAAATGATCAAATTTATGGTGATAGCAGTGCTCCCAAATGAGCTGAACATAGTCATGGGCCCTCATGGCAAATTTAGGCAGACAGACTTAACGCCGTATTCACCATCTCGAGTTATTGATAGAGTTGACGAACCCAAGTAAAAATTAACCCAGGGTTATTTGGCAAGTCATTCGATATTCGTATTCACCAATATTTTCAACTGTGTAGTTATTGAACTCGAGGGTTATTTTCCATTTGTGCTACTGATGTCGATAGTTAATGACAATTTCATTTCTATCGGATGTTACAATTGGTTGGAGATGATCACATGATAGTAATTAGGGAAATGGAGCAAGTTATAAATATGCAGAAACATTTCACTAACTTTGAAAAAGAATTATTGTTAGAATTAGAGTAGAAAAAAATAAAGATGTGATAGAAAACAAAAAGATTAATGCAGTGTCAATAAAAGAAAAACAAGAGTTTGGAAAATTATTAGTATGCGTTTATTCGAATATAATACTCTGATATAAATATAGTACCTGTATATCTCTATATTAAAGTGGCATCTATTTCTTATATAATTTGTAATTTTTTTTTTCATTACAGAAACGAATATAATAGCATTCCAGTCACATCACATAGAAATAATAAACAGTTATGGGACTGCTACAAAAATTTAAAAGAAGCTACAAAAGATCGTGCTAATAACATACGAACAATGTCTTTTCGTAAGAGATATCAACATATAAAATCATAATCGTCTAATTCCTTGAAAAAGTTTTTCATTCGAATTATAATACGTCTTTCACGTCGTTCAATTTCGTCTAGGAAATCCAAATATTCTAATTCTTTCATCATTTCGTTCTCACTACAGGACTCAGCACACGATCTCAATTTTTAATCAAATGCACATGCGTTAACCCTGAGCTTCTCAAACAACCCAGCTACCAGCTAGGGTAGTTTCATTTGACTCAGAACGAAGTTGATGAATACGAATTTAACTATAACTCCTCATATAACCCTAACTCTACCAATAACTCGAAATGGTGAATACAGCCATTAGCAGTAAGTCAAATAACCAATCATAATTCAACATTTACTTAGGGTTATTTGGGTCGCGAAAACCTAACTAGCCAAATTCTGATCAACATAGTGGCAGTGTAGCATAAATTAATTAATAATTACTAATTTAACAATTAATTTAAAAATCACTAGGGGGAATTTGGCTAAGTAGGGTTATTTGAATGTCATATTTTTCATGTTATTTGAAAGTTGAGGTTGGCTCATATCAAATTTTCAATTTTTTATCTATTTTTAAATTCTGAAGTCAGGAGATTGGGTTATATATGAAAATACATCTAACCTTAAATTTACAAGATATATTGGTTCTGCAAAAATACCATATAAATCATAGTCATGTAAATCGAAACTAACATTTGTATTGTAAATCAATAGATAGATTTCATAAAACACAATTAAATAATTTGCATTTTATTTAAAATGAATTACAAATAAATTAACACTAATTTTATATAGATATAAAATAAAAATTTAAGAATAAAGGTGCAAATCATTTAAAACATTTTGAAAAAGTTTGCACCTTTGTTCCATGTCTTTTCTTGTTAATATTGAAACAAAATACTCAGTTTAAAGTGGCAATTACTGCCCCTGCTAATTTTCTCTATCTCAGATTTTTCTTAATTTGTTTCCTATACAAATTTTTGGAATCAATTCAATAAAATCGGTTATTGATGTTTGCTTTTTTACTTTTATTTAATTTCTTATACATCTCTTCAAATTGAGCTAAGGAGTTTTGTAATTCCCTTCCAAATCTTAAGTTGCAATCCATGTTTGAATCAATGTTGAAAAAATAATTTATTGAAAGATGAAAAAATAATAGGCCTAATAAACTATCATTTGTTTTTATCATTTATAAATTACTATATATGTTAATTAACAATTCTAATAATTGAATATTACATATAAATTAAAGATCACACATATATATTATACTGGTGTTACATTAGTATTGGCTCTATGTATGGTATACATAGAGGACACTAGCCAATACTAATGTAACAGCTAAGGATTTTATTGTTTATCACTATCTGTAGTCTAGAATATTACTATTATCATTTTTGTCATCAATGTTGGATTTAAAAAGTATTAAACTAAAATCATATTTGTAAAACAAAAATCCTGCATCAATTTTTCAATCATGTTAAACAAAATCTTGCAATTCAAGTAATAAGTAAATGAAAGATAAGGTATATATTGTAAATCAAAATGCTATTTATTAAAATAAATATTGTATTTAAATTGCATTAATTCAATAGATGGAAAAATTCCATTCTTCACAACTATTAAAAAGTCCAATCAAATGTCCAATATCATATTGAAAAGTAATAATATATTTTGAAATAGTGATAATTTAAATTCATGATAATCTCTCTATTTTATTTGTTAAAGAAAAGGTTAA
Source organism: Olivierus martensii (assembly GCA_000484575.1). Classification (NCBI taxonomy): domain Eukaryota; kingdom Metazoa; phylum Arthropoda; class Arachnida; order Scorpiones; family Buthidae; genus Olivierus; species Olivierus martensii. The sequence continues at coordinate 9,577 of AYEL01072631.1, forward strand.
TTAAAAAATTTAAAATTTTTTTTATTGATAAAAAATACAAATCAGATTTAAAAAACTGTCTATTGTACATTTTATGATTTGTCAAGAGATGAATAAAATTCTCTAAACTATCGATATTTCAGAATACATTGAAACAATTATTTTTCATTCTAATTGCTTTAGAAGTCAGAAAAACATTTACCTAGATAAATAACTACTAATATTTATTTAAAGTAAATGCATTAAAAATAACTTGTAAATTCTGCTTCTGACATCATACAGTAATTTTCTATCCCAAATTTCTAGTAATTCTAGTTATTCTGTTACAAGATTCATGACCTTACTGAGTGTGTATATATATATATATTTATATTTTGCATGTTTTAATTTAGAATATAATTTCCATCTGAATTTATAACTTTACTCATCTATAAGATATTTCAAAGATCTCTGAGTTCAATCATGAATTGAGATAAGATTTTCCTATAAAAGATAGGATAAAATTTGATTTATGATAAGATTTTTTTTGTATTAGATGGAAAAGATTACAAATACAATAACCTTATATCTTCCAAAGGTTTATTTACATAACTGATTATACAATAGTTATCAAAGATTTCACTATGGTTTCATGTGATTTAAGTTTATTTTTAGTATTTTTTTTAATTTTGATAATTCATCTGTTTTATATGTAACTTAGACATACTATGCTATTCTGATATTATAGTAATGCTATTGTATTCTAAATTTTTCTTTCTTTTGAAACATTTTGATTAGAATTAATGTGTATTATTAGCTGCTTCATCAGAATAATGAAATGATAATTTTATGTCCTTTTATATTATTTAAATCTGCTATTTAATTTATTTAGTAATAATTAAAATTTTTTCTGAAGATATCATTCTCAATGGCTAGAAAATGATTTCTTTTTATTGCTCATTCTATAGCATACTTCCTTTTTTTATGTTCAATAAGACTAAAGATAATTCTCTTTCTTTAGATATAAAAAAAAATTGTATTATAATATTTTCATCATATTTTGAAATTAAATATACTGTATTGTAAATATAATTATTGGTATTAAAATTATTGTTAAAATACAAATGGTAACCATGATTTAATTGTAATCAACTTATATATTTCTATTTATTGATAACTGGATATAAAAATATTTCCATTCACATTGATTTCATATTTTTTTAAATTTTGATACTAAAATTAAAGGATTCGTGATGAATAAAATATATTCTTATAAATGGATATAATTTTTAATAAAATTTATTATAATCTGAGAGTGAGTGAACTAGTTTATAAAAGTTGAACAATAAAAATACAATGTGAAAGTAAACCTTGTCCCAATTAACTAAACAAATACCAATAAAAAACTAATAAGAGTACAGTGAACATGTTTTTCAAGTTTCACTTTAACAATAACAATTTATTAATTTTCATTATATATAACTATTATATCAATAGGATAAACTTATAATCAAATTAAAATTTAATTACTTTAAATCAATAAAACAAAAGGTTAAGATTTATTTATGAATAATTAATTATTTATATTTAATTAAATATACTATTTCATTAAAAGTTTATAATATAATATATAAATTTTAATTTTTATGAAATACATATAAAAAATAATTAAATTATGAATGAATGAATGAACAAAAAATAGCCAAATGTAACTTAGTAATTTATTGATTGATAGTAATATGCTAAAAAAATAATAGAAGAATAGAACTGAATATTTATATATAGAAAATATACATATGATATAAAAATGTGTAAGTAAATTTATAACAACATCTTTTGGAATTCATCTCAAACAATATTAAACAATTTAAGTATTTACTACAATTATTTATAGCAAATACTTAATTCTGATATAAAGTGCCATCTTATCACTATCTGAATCTATTTCTGTACCTTTCATCACTATTGTGTCCATAACCTCCTCTCTTAATCTTTCATCACACACAATCAAATCAAGCATGCTCCTCTGATCTCTCTCATGACTCTCCTAGATGTACTGATGGATGGCCTTGTGCCTAAAAATGTTTGAGTCAAATAACTCTCTTTCAGCAAAAATTTCCAACAGTCACTCCCCTTTGTCATTCATTCTAGGATCACTATATTTCCCAACCAATCCTTCCACTCCATTTCTCTCCACACCAACTCTGCTATTCAAATCTCCAGCCATAATCACTTGTTCAGTTCCATGACTTTCATTTATTGCATTATTCAAGTCATATCAGAATTTATATCAGATATTCTGTCATTTACTCACTTGTATTTTAACAAACTCTTTTTTGTTCTCTTATTCATTAACACATTCATATCACTTCTTTTATTTATTTACATTTTCACACTACAAAAAAGAATGTCATTATGGGTGACCCCCTTCTGAATTAAACATTATATTAAAAGTAATTATTGCTCTCATCTAAAAAGATCTGAGATGATTTTTCAAGTTTTCAAGTCTTAACATATGCATAAAGCAAATTTACCTTATGTGAATTAAACTGAGGTACATTATATTCTACCATATCTGATGGAAGATCTCCTTTTATATATTTTAATATCATTTTTAAATCATGATTTTCCACTAATTCCACAAAAAAAAAATGCTTTAAAATGTTTGTAATTTTTTCTTGCTAAACTGAAAAATATAAGGAGTTTTATTTTTTTAATTGCCTACTGACAAACACAGCTCAGTGAGTTCAAACTTGAAGTAAATCCTGATGCATATAATCAAATTCCATAATTCAAAAATGATACAAATATTGAATAAAACCAAATTCTAAATATATATTTATCTGATAATCTTAGAAAGTACCTGGAAGAAAACACTGTTTTTTAATTATTTGATTTAACGTATAATGGATATGGTATTTGTGTGAAAGTCGACTATCCAAATTATACCAAGATCTTTATGTGACTCTATTTGTGTGAAGAGTACATCGTTAATTAAATAAATTGTTTCTATTATTCCTATTTTTCAATGAAAATATCATATAATTTGTTTTTGCTTCATTTATCAACAAATTATTTTGGTTGGTTATTCATAAGCCATTTTTTAACTTTTTTTAAATCAGCAAATAGTGTTTGTTGATCAGTATGAAATATCTTAATGTAATCAATATATGCTATTATTATGTTTTGCTTGCTCATTATCTTTTACCCCAGACCATATTCCCATAATATCATTCCTTACACAGTCAAATGCACACCCCTTTCAATGTTTCACTCACACAGAGCACATCCAGCCTATATTTACACATTCACAAGTTCCTGTTTATTCCCTTTCATTTGTCTATTCACATTACTTCTCTATTCATATTTCTGTTTCCATTCTCACTATCCTTTATCCAGATCTTTTTTAAATCCATGTTTGATAGCCAAGTTTCCTTTCCATTAAGTTTTGAAAACCAAATAGAAAATTTCACCATGTTGCTAATCAGCCAAACAATAGTATAGTCTGGTGGAGGGGCTGCCACTTTGAGGATCCCAGACAATCCCAAGCACTTCACAAGGCTCCTAACTTCTGGCCATTATGGCAAAGTTGAACTACCAACAATCCAGAAGGATAACTGGAGCATGCATTCCCCACTGCCACATAAAAGGTGTGGTCCAAAGGGAATTTAAAAATCCAAATTTGATTTAATTTCCTATTCTAAATAATATCAAAAACTTAATATGAGTGAAATAAATTAGCTAGTGAGTATTGATATTATATCAGTATACAATATAAATAATAATATAGCATATAATTGGAGACTAATAAAATGATTTTATTATGATGTATAATCATATTTGGAGAAAGAAATATGAGTTTGGGGAAAGAAAAATCCAGATATCAGCTGAGCATCTTGGTTTATGTAACCAAGATGCTCAGCTGACATCTGGCAAGCTGGTAGCAGTAATGTTATGATTTGGTAATTGTTCTTCATTTCCATATAGTTCTTATTATATAAATAAGAACTATATAAAAATCTGCTATATTAACAATGATGAAAAGCTAATAGCTTTTCCTAAGCTTCTGTATTATATATTTTACTTAAACATGTATATAATTGTTACATTATATTGCACTATGGGAACAAATAATCAAAGACAGTGTTTCTCAAATTATTTGAAGGATAGCAATTTCTTTTTCCAGTGTTCCACAGACAAGAATAAGATTTCTAACTTGCAAACTTAAATGATACAAAGTGGAGTCTGGATATATATAAAAATTTGTCCATCTTAGTCTATTTAAGAGAAAATCAAAATCACTTAACTGAATCATAATGTGGCAATGCATTGTACTGGGCAATTATGTAGAATACAATATGACATAGCAATGTTATCTTAACATTATTTTCAAGAGAAAAGATAACAAGCCAATGTGAATCTTTAGTAGTTAATACAGTTCTTGAATGCTATTTTTTAATGTACTGGTATCCCTCGGTTAATGAATTTTCAATTTAACAAACAGCATAAATCTATACCATTTTTTTGTTTTGCAAAAAAATTATTTGATTACCAATTAATAATCCATTGAAATTTGTTTAAATCTATGATTTTCTTACTTATTTTATTTCAAAGATTATATCAGATATATCAAATTTATTTTGGTATACCATTGGTTGGTTGGTTGATTGGTTTTAATGGCACAAGGGCCTCAGAGGCCAAGCTGTGCCAGTGAATTTAGATTCGTCCGTGAATATTGAGAAAAGCCTACGTTCATGTGTTGAAAATCTGCAAAAAGTTGTTGATATACACAGTCGGGGGTATACCATTGATTTTAAGACAAAGTTAACTTCTGCTTTCACTAGAGAATCTGGTATTGAATCTAGACTTAAAATATATTGATATTATGAATATCCGTAATGTATTTATTGCCTTTTTCTAAAAGTGTTTCCAATAGTTTTATATAGTTGCAAAATGCAACTATATAACACTATTTAACTTTATAAAACAATGATTACAGATCATTTTCTATTTGCATAAATTTCTAATTATATTTTTTATCTGCATATAAATTTGAAAAATTATTGTAACGATGGTATTGTAATTATTGTAAGATGCTAATTCTAACAAATGTTATGATTTAAATAAGTAAATTACTTTGTGTCTTATTTTATTAAATTAATTACCATAATAAGATCTATAATTAAACAATTTTTAATAAATACAATTGAAAACATCAATAATAATCAATAATTCCAGAAAATTGCCAATTACTTTTGCCAACAATTTAGCAGAATGAATATTTTTGAGAATTACATAAATTTAAGACAATATTTGATGAAAATTTTTAATTAATAAACAAAACCACAATGATTGGTAAGTTTATTGCCTTATTAGACTTAAATTCAAAGATCACTTGCACTTAGCAGCTCCGAAATTCAAAACTCAATGGCAAGTTATAAGCTAAATAAGTAATATATATTGCAAACTGTTATAATATACATAATTATATTTATATTAATTCATTTGAAATGTTTTAATATCAACAGGTAAATTAGCAGTGATTTATAGTAACAGGAACCAATAAAAAATATTTATATTGGAATTAATGGAAAAGAAGTTTCTGATTTAAGAATTTTCACTTAACAAATAGTTTTTATGATCCCAATAATTTTCACTAATCAAGGGAAGATATCTATACAATAGTTCAGGCTTTCACTTACTTTCTTTTAATTTCAGAAACTTTTTATCAGTTATTTGATAAATTCTTAGAATTGCTGTGGTACAGAGAAAAAAAGGACTATATATGACTAGGGCTAGTATAATCTATTTATGGTGCCCTTTGGCAAATTGAAATTAGCATCCCCTTCCCTTCATCTGTCATAATAAAAATATCCATAACTGTAATAGTTAGTCAGATATCTGGATGAAAAACCAGTAGCTTATCACCTTGCAGGATTCAAGTTCAATTCTGATTCCCACACTTCAGTTTATCAGTAGAAGTGTTGATTCCACTTCAATCTCCCAATTGATCCCATTATGTGTGATTGTCAATATGTGATGAGTTCTAGAAGTAATAGCACTAAATATATCCCATATGAGATTTGATGATTTAACTAAAATATCAGTTGAACATTTTAATTAAGTCCTTTGGTTGCATGGTAAAGAAATATATTACCACCCTGGAGCAGGGCCGCTGAGAGAAATTTTCGGGCCTGTGACAAGTGTGTAGTCTGGGCCCCACTTAAAAAGTGCATCACTTTAGTTTAATAAAAAAGTTATATAAAACATTAAATATTTATTAAAAAAAAGTGTACAATAAATTCAAAATTCGATACATTACATATCATGTTATATATAGTAAGACCTGCTTAATGCTGCTCTGTTTAACGCTGTTTCAATATAACACGGTTTTTTCTAATTCTATTTTTTTTTTATTGATTCACTTTGGTGCAGTTTTTCAAACCATTATACTCACATAAATCCGAAATCACACTAATTTGTTGCTTTGATATTCCTATGCCGCCTCGCAATGCGTTTGATATCAGTTCAGTGCAATACATACGAAAGTCTGCTGCGGTCACAGTTCATATTTATGTTCGTTCATCAACGTTATTTTACAGTTAAAGTTTAGCTACTGTTACAGAAATTATGCATTAGTTTATACAAAATGATCCAAATTTTGATAGACGTTCAAAGGCAAGACAAAGTGTCATGGATGCGATGTCTTGCTATTGACAGTTGCTTGCTGAACGAAAGAGGAAAAGGCAAACGACTTTTCCTTAGATGATTCTTAACAAAAAAACAAAAACTATCAAATGAGAAAGAACCTTCCTCATCACAAACAAATTATTTACTTGCGATTTTTGATGTTAATGATTTACGAATACAAATCGACATTAGCAATTAAAAAATGCCTATAATTAATGCAATACAATAGTAATAATACATGTTATTCCTCATCCAAACATAAATTATTTACTCGAATATTTTTGATTTTCATGAATGATTTAAATACAAATTGATATTAGCAATAAAGATGTCTATAATTGATGTAATGCAATAGTAATAATACATGTTACAAAAAAAAAAGATACGTATATTTTTTATTCTCTATCCCGTTTCACCTATTCCTATTATTTATGTATTAAGATGACCTCGTTTAACGCTGTTTCGTTTAGTGCTTGGTTTTTTTGGAATGTATCCCACGCATTAAACAAAGTCTTACTGTAAAGTAGTTTATTTTAGCACAGCTGCATTGGATGCTTGTTTGGAAAATAAAGAGTACTCCCTGACTCTTTATCTGTGAACTATCAGAAACGTTATGTGACGTCAGAGCCTGACAGTCTGGCCCTTTTTGATGCCGGGCCCATGACAAAAGTCACAGATGTCACTCCCTCTTGGCGGTCCTGCCCTGGAGAATCTGAATTTGATTCTCAATTCCACACCTTCAATTTTTTGAGAGATCCAGGCCAGCTCGTTGAACTCCATCCTTCAAGCTTCCAGTTGATTTTGAAGATAATTTTGGATGTTGACCTGGGTAACCAGCCTGTGATGAACTATAAAAGCAGCTGCCGCCAAATAGAGTACATCCCATGTGTGATATGATGTCTTAACTAATCTAACCTTAACTAAAATTTAACCTAATCATAACATCAGCAGATTTTCTATGTGGAATGCTTCAGCTTTTCACTCTGGAGGACCCACATTCAATTCCAGTCTCACACTTTAGAAATTCACCTTGAAATCCAAATTTTTTTGTGTAAATTTTGTTTATTTAAAAAACTGGTCAATTAATTTCACAGTAGATGGATATTTACAAAAATACTTATATTTCTGAAAATAAAAATAAAATCAGCTATATTAATGAAAACAATGACAAACTGATAATGCTAACAGATATTTTATATAAATTAAAATATCGGAACAATGGATATTATGAAACTGAATATGACATCATAAACTTTAATCCTGATTTTCTCAAAAAATAGGATCACATTATGTAATTATTTTCCAGACAGTGTATCCTAAAACAAATATTTGAAATTGATATTTTTATGACAAAATATTAGATATTAGATTTAATTTTTTAGATAGCATGAAAGACTTTAGTCAACCAGATAGTTGCAGTGGAAGTATGATGCTCTTCTAACCCTGAGAATCCAAGTTCAAATTCCAAATCCTACTCCTCCAGTTTTCTCAGAAGGGATCAAGTGTGGTAACTGAACTCCATCCTCCATCTGATAGCTGGCCCTATCAGAGATGTGAGTGATCCTAATGGATAATAAAAAGTCATGCTGCATAATATTTACTAAATGGAAAGCAGTGTAAAAACCATACAGAGGACTTTTTAATATCTAATATAATAAATTAACATATTTATTTTAATCTTTATTTTCTAGCCCCTATAAATTGTTATCAAAATATCTATAAAATTTACTTCAATAGCTATTTTATTATTAAGCTATTATTCAATTTTACAAAAGCATATGTTTTGTTCTATGTTTCAGGAGTAAAAGTTAAAATTATTATTATGTTAAATATAAAATTAACATTTAGATGGTTAAAATTAACAATCTAAATTATATATAATAGATACAAGCTCAGTTTTTTAGATAGAACTACTTATTTATTTTTTAAAGAAACTGTAGTACTTTCAGGTTGATTAAATCCTCTAGAGCAGTGTTTCCCAAACTTTTGACATATGTGTACCCCTTCTATAATTTTCGTAACTTTTGGTTTATATACATAAATAGAATAAATTTGAGTTCTAATAATTTAAATTTAAAATTAATTGAAAACAGTAAGGTTGCTATAGTGATATAGTTTTTAAATTAGGTTATAGTGTAAAGTACATATATTCTGATTAGAGAGAAAATATTATAATATATAATTATAGTAATTTATGATGTTATGTGGCAATGCATTGTA
>AYEL01072632.1:0-24582 GCA_000484575.1 Olivierus martensii
AAAAAACGCTTCATCGTTATATAGGAGAAAGCGAAATAAAAAAATACGCAGTTTAAGCAGTTGTAATGTTGAGAAAAAAAAATTTCCGGAAATATAAAAATGGGTAAAAGCGCATCCATACCTCTCCTATCTGTTACTATACCTATTGTCTATATATCAAAAAGAATGTGATAATTATTTTGATTTAAATATCAATGTTATAAGACACATTTATATTTAAAATCATTTTATAACACATTTAAAAATTACAAAAAATAACTACAGAAAATGTAAAAATATTTTATAATGCAATTCTATTTGCTTTTTTTTATTATAAAATTCTTTAATTATAAATTCTTTTTTCTAGCATTATGCATTCTAAATTCATTTTATTATACTTAACATGTTCAATAACAATTAACAGTAAACTGACCAGCCTTCCTGATATGTCAAGCATGATATGATTCATGCTTCATCATATGTCATTTTTATAATTTGAATTTTGAGAACTATATTGCAATATTGGAATTGTCATTAAAATTCTCAAAGTCATATACAAATGAGAGAATAATAATGAAATTATTTGTGTAAATATATTTTAATGTACTTAAAAATAACTGATAACTTTACTATTTTGTGGTGAATTAAAAATTATAATGGTCACTCGTTTCAAATATTCTGCCATAAATTAAAATAATACATTTTGTTATTACTATTGTTAATGCCAACAATCACTCACATTGTGACAATTGTTAAATTTAGTAGATGTTGGGCACTGCATGATGCCCCTATTCTTGTGTATCTTTTGGCACTATTCTCATGCTTACTACCTTCCACCAGCCCTGTATATGACTAAAGATTAACAAATTGAGATCTTTGATTAAGAAAAATTTATTTGTTCAAAATCTAATGAGAAGAAAGATTGGAACTTATTGGATAGCATTAAAACTAAACATAAAAAGATTCTAAAATATAAATTAATAAAAATTTTGAAATTAGAACTAGCACTTTAGAAAGATCTAATAGCATAATACAATTTGATTCCTTCAATTTGATTTTAATGCTTTTAATAAATTTTTAATAGAATAATATCTCAATAATCTGATCTTCAGTCATCCGATATTTCATTTTATGTAATAACTTTTATTGATTTATTTATTATCTAGAGCTGAGGCTCTACAGAGTATGAAATCTCTGGAGATAGCAGTATTATGAAGATATTTGGAGTCTGAATGAAAAGTCTATTACTACAGTGGACATCTGCAAATGCATGCATCATTATCATATTTCTCCACAGCTTTTTTTTTTATCTCATCATCATGCATATAGTTAAATTGTTTTGAGCAAGTAATAGAACTTCTTTTACTGATTGAACTATGTGACCAGATGAGAATGATTGTTTTCACTACTTTGCTGATGTTTTGTTTTGTGCTGCTCTTTTTAAGAAATACAGGGTGTTCGGAAAGTTGCTATACACTTATATTACTAGGTCACAGTGACTGAAAGTCACTGTGACCTAGTAATATAAGTGTTCTGTGTATATGTGTCTACTAATATAAGTGTTTTCAATGTTCTGAAAGTTACTGTGCACCTATATACATATATAGGTGCACAATGACTTTCAGAACACCCTGTATATTATTTTGAATAATATGACAAGTGAAAAGAAAGAAAATATATTTCTTGAAATTGAACAAATATTAAATAAAAGCAAACAATAAGTCAAATAAGTAAGATAATTTAGTCTTAAAAAAAAAAAAAACAGATGGAATACAAATAATTCTCAATTTACAAGTTGCCACTTAACACATTCAGGTTTTGCAAATTTTTCAAATATGAAGTATCAAAAAAAATTAAAAATATGAACATTAACTGCAAAAAAATAAAATGTTAAATTCAGAAGTCCTTAACTTATCACAGAGTTTAATTCCAAGAATTTCAAACCATGCCACTGTAAGTCAAAAATGCCAAAAATTTATGGATTTCTCATTGCTAATGTTTACTAGGATATTATATATTATCTTAATAAAGTATATAATACAAGAACCATACTAAAAAAAAAAAAAAAAGATTCATATCCCCTTTATAGAATAAAGGAGGTTCCATATATTGGACCAATAGGTCAGGAAACTGAACCCAGTTTAAATGCATTGACCAATAGCATTAAGTACAAGATGGTTGTAAGTCAAGGTGACTATAAGTTAAGGACTGGCTGTACTTTTAAACAGGTATTTCAAACTCATACATAGCTATACATTACAGAATGACTGAACATTACTTTAGAACTGTCCAATTTAGTCTGAACAGTTCTAAAGCAGAAATTGTCATTTACTACAAAATCGGAGAAATCAAAATAATGACAAGAATTGGAAATAGCACAGCCTCTAGTTGCCATGGTTTTTACCAGAACATTATGTAAATAACTAATTCCTAGATTTTGCCTAACCAATAGTTCATCTACATAAAAAGCTCAACTAATTATCTGTCAATAATAATGAATAAAAATTCTTAATATTTATATGACAAATAATTTCATTATTATTATAATTTTCCCAATCTTAAAGCCATGTATTTATTTCTTTAGATATATTAATCATTGTTTCAACATAAGCTATTGATTTTGTTGGCCTTTACTTAATTTTATAATGAAAATTTCATTATTGAGAATAAAATCCAAATTTTAACATTATATCTTTTAAAATTGATTCTTGTCTTAGGAATTCTTACTTTACAAGCTCAGTCAAAGAACAAATTAGCTCATAAAGTTGAGAACTATATATATATAGATACATAAACAAATAACAATCAACATTTAATAAAAAATCAAGTTCTTGACATATCTTTCTTAAAATAAGTATATATATGTTGTATAATATTTGATAAAAAATAAAATTGTGTATTTGTAGTGTATATCCATTTAATTTATGTTTTAACTAATTTTTACATTATCTGACTACTTTGATCACATTTAGGTCAACTATCAAGATTATTATTAAAATGAATATATATTAATGTTTAACAAAAGTATTCTATAAATATAAATGATAGTAGCAGTCAGCTATGTATCATTATATCACTTGTAACAGGAGATTTCAAAAAAGCTTTTAACTTATTTGGTATAGTTTAAATTTATTTTATTTGATACAGTAAAACAACTATAATTTGTACTTTTGTTTTATCTAGATTTCTATAATTTGTTATTTTATAATTTATCACCACTCCCAGTTCAATATCCTGAATTATTGAGTTCTTACTACATAATCATTCAATTATATTTTTATATAAAACTTTATTATAAAAGCTAATTTTAAATAAAATTATTAACTCCTATTTTTGCAATAAAATTAAAGTTGAATATAACAGATTTTATTTTACTAGGCTTTAATCTTTATTTTATCTTAAATCTATTTTTATTTATTTTGAACTATTGCATTATCTATCATTTTTCTATATTTCAAAAAAAAATAAATAAATGCAATGAAAGATTAGTTAAATCATTTCTAAATTCTCTAATTTTTTAATTATTAGTGATGTTTAAAATTTATCTATTAGCAATATACATAATTTATATTTTGATATATATAATACATTTCATAGATACAACTGATATCAAATTATTCATTTTCTATTTTGGTTTTCATTACCTATAAAAAAAGATTTATTTAAGATATCTGATATGTTGTTTCATAGTTTTAAATTTATCTGTACTTCATAAAAATGCAAGTAAAATTTAATAATAATATTCTATTTTAGCTATGATGAGATTAGTAATCAGATAAAATGACTTATTCTGCTTAGTGACTAATTTTGTGACATCAATAATCCATCTATATGCTATATTTTCTTAAAAATTAGAATGATGATAAAGATTAAAACTAGTAAACAAATGTGCACAACAAATAGATTATTAAAACATAATAAATGTGGCATAAATTTTGAAATGGTGAAAACAATAAGAACTCAGTTTTCTTAAATTTATTCAATCAAGCAAATGTATGCCAAATAACATCCAAATCCTCTACGGAGCATAAGCATTACAATTATGCTACACACTTATGCAATTATTATAATTATGTTTATATTATAAATATTTTTAATCACAAACTTTCCAATTCAATTAAATATAATTATAAATTTATATTTATTTTTAATATAAAAAGCAAGGAAGGTTAAAAGAAAAAAAAATAATAATATTTACAAGAAGATACAGTAGTTGATTGTATGTTGGGTAAATAGCGCGACAGATATTGATTCACCTTCACGGGGAGGACCAGAAGTGGGGGAATACAGCCAAGTCCACCGGATCCGCTGGATCCAGTCACGGAATGCTGAAATTGATTTTTCGTCTTTTTCTCAGAGCTTTCGTTCTGGCTTGCAAGTATTGTACATAATGATTATGCGGCCCGCGCTCGTCATTTTGTCAGTTATCCGGCCCACTGTGCAAAAATGTTTGGTGACCCATGTTCTAGATCGTACGATAACTGTCGAGTTAAGAATCATCTAGTTTCTTTTTTGTACCGTATTCGATGTTAATTAGTGGTTATGTTTTCATTTTCAAAAATAAATTGAAAAGTATAAGTGTTAAATTGTTTCTAAAAATTAATGAACCAATCCATTTTTTTTCTTTAATCCTTATCTTATTTTACACGGTTATAAAGAACATATCCTCGACTTTTCTTTATCCCTTCTATAGATTGATTTACACGGTTTACAGTTTAATTGAACATATCCTTCTATTAGAAGTTATAAAGAACATATCCTCGACTTTTCTTTATCTTCTTTAGATCGATTGGTTTACAGTTTAATTGAACATATTTATTTTGTATGAATTCTGCATCTTTACAATTTAATTGAACATATCCTTCTATTTTGTATGAATTCTGCATCTCGTTTTACATGGTTTCAGAACATATCCTTTTATTTTATATGAATTCTGCGTCTCGGTTTACACGGTTTCGGTTTGCACGATTTTTCCAGGAACGTATCTTACCGTGTAAATTGAGGGATGATAATGTAATCTTTGGATCATTTTGAATCGAAAAGTTCTGGTTTAGCACGGGTCCGATTTGTAACGGTTTGTCAAGAAAGCGAGAATTAGAATTCTACTGAATTTATTCGATTTCATTAAAGTTTTAGTCATACTACATTAAATTGATTTTTACATACGTAGGCTATTTCTTACTCGGGCCAATCCAAGACAGAAAATAAATTCAATCTGAAGTATAATTTTAGCATATTTTCGTAATTATATATTTACAGACCAATATTATTAACAATAATATTAATGTAATCGCATCTTAATCATAAAACCTAACAATCGTCATCTCATATAGAATTGGAACTAAATATGAACAGTAAACTACTTGGCAGGTGTCGGCATAGACTTGCTGATATCTGGCTGATGCTGATTTGATATATGTTTTGAATCTGCATCTTGAGCAATGTTATTAAGTGTAACTGATTTCGCATTCAAATTAAAAAAAAAACTTCCATCTTGAAAACGGAATGAATTTTAAAAGCTGGGATGTCTTCCGGAATAATTTATTAATATATAACAAAAAACCTGAACTGACTCGGAAAATCCGGGATGAATGGTCACCCCAAGGATACTCTCTTGTCGTAACATGGAGGAAACCATATTTCATATGTTGAACATCGGCATATTGTAATGCCATCAAGAACATAGACATTTCTTATTAGCCAATAGTTTATCAGTGCATGTTAGCATTTAGACAGACAAACCAATTGTAGTTCAGTTAAAACGACTATTTTAGTATGAATGAAACTGATGAACTTAATCATTCTCTTCTCAAAGAGGGCCAGTTTAGACATCTTTAGTTGGGCTGCATTTAAAATTAATATCACGCCGAAATAAAGGTTCCTAAGGGACTGCGAGTTGGAGACCGCTTATTTAAATGATTAATAGGATGTAATTAATGAAGATGTTCTCCATGATTGATGACTGTTAAATTCTGATCATACAGATATATTGGCACATAATATTTTAGAATGTTTTCATATAGCAAATAAATCAACTCGAAATCATAAGAAGACTTTTAAAAAAGTTAATTTCAGAGGGTCTAATACAGGTGTAAAATATCTGGTTAATATGGTAGCTAATATGGTATCGAATCGTTGAGATTGTTTGTTGATTAACTGATAAAAAGTTCTTATCGAAATAGCTACATTCTTCTAGAATGTGGATGTTATTTTTAATTCAAACGATTTAACCTGAATAATATAAAAGTTTTATGGAAATTATATAAACTTATATTAATAAGTTCTTTGGAAAATCAATTTTGGTAAATAATGCATACAATAAGAATGTCTAATGATGTGTTTATTGTAAATATTATTTGAATAATAATTAATTATATGTAAATAATTTAAAATTAATTCAAATGATAATATTAATGATTAGCATTATTCATTATTAAGATATATGTTAAGATTCTGTAATGTTCTATTGAAAACAGAACTTCATCCTCATTTAGAATAACTGTATAAAATAAAAATTCCATGTCTAGAAAAGGATTTGGAGACGTGATTCAAGAATATTACAGAGAAAAATATAACATCATTAAGTCTCTACCAACACTTTATTATGCACAGCAAAAAGTATTTTAAATTAGAAATATTTATTGTTATTTTATAATGATTTTTATTAATAACATACAATGAATTATCACATGTGTATAATTTTTGTTGAAGATGTACAGTATACTGTAATATATACAGTATTGTAAAAATGTATATATCATATAATAATAGTAATGGCTGAGTATCCCCAATCCGAAATGCTTGGACTCCAGAATGTTTCGGATTTTGGAATACATGTTATAATAGAATTGAAGCAGTGATAAATTTACTATCAATTTAACATTTTTAAAGATGTATAAACAACATTATAGAAAATTACTAGTCATAGATATCTCATACTGACCAAATTTGACAGCTTACTAAATCGCCCTATGGCTATGCCGCGAACTATTCAGAGTATAAGCAATAAGTCATAATTCTATCCGAAAGAACTCTTGTGATGTGAAAGAGAAGTTATGGATTTCGGATTGGGATATTCAACTTGCATTATAACCTCCTCCCATGCTTCCCTCATAATCTATAATTACAAAAATTGATCAAAAGCTAAATCCCAGTATAAAGTTTTATAATTAAAACATTATAGACAAATGAATATTCCTATAATTTACAAATTATATAAATTAATTTCAAGACAACATATTTACTTTAATAAAAAAAATATTACAAAGTTTTCTTTGGACTAAAAACAATTCTTTTATTTAAATTTTATTAATTCGTTTAATTTTTCTCCCAGAAATTTTTTTAAATTACATTATTTATACATTTCTGACAAATTGCGTGTTTATAAAATTTTCAAAGTCGAAAAAGAAAGCGTCAGTTATATACGATCTTAATTTTTTCGCTAAAAATAATTAGAGAATTTTATTTATAGTTGTTAAGAATTTCTCAGAAACTTCTTGAATTCGCGATTGTTTCAATTGGCTTTTATTCAGAATATTGCACGTTTTTTATATATTTTTTATATTTATTCCAAATGAAATATGCCAAGTAAAATATAAGTTAAATTATATTCATTAATTTTTTTTTGCAATTGATGATCGTAACAATACCGCTTAAAATTAATATCTCTAACAATATTATATCCTATAATAAATATTAAGAAATAATTCATTTCAAATGAATTAAATGAGTTTAGATTTATATTTAAATAAGTTTATATTGAAAATTAATACCAATTAATTAAATTTAATATTCTGCTTTGAATTATTTATATAATGATTTCTAGAATGATAAAATATCCCATTTTGTTTCTATTAATGATCATTCGTTATTGTTACAATAGGCATTGAACTATATGGAGTGCAGAATATTATTTAAATATTAATATATCCAAATCCTGTATCACACATTTCCATGTTAAATCAATCTTCTATGATTATTATATAAATGGTAATATTTTACTGCATGTTGTTGATCCGAGTGTTATGTATAAAATCATATTATATCTGATGGGTTATGTTTCCATGATATCTCTAAAACTACCACAAATAAGAAATATTTCATTTCACTAATTTTTTCATAATACCTTTGTCATTTTAAGACTTTTTCATTTTATGATTCTTTCAAATTTGAATATTGTTAGACAGTTCAGTCCACAGCATTTAATGGATCCTGTTTATTTCAGAAAATTGAAAAAATTCGTTTATTTAAATATATACTATCTAAAAATTCTATACATTTTGTTAAACATGAATATTTTTTGTGGCTCGAAAGGTTGAATACTATCTCATTGTCAGTAAGAAGGGATTATCATATATATATAGGCGTTCCTATAATTAAGAACATTCGTACTTACGAACGTGAAATTTCAAAAACTCTTCGATAATTTTAAACAATATGATAGCAGAACATTCTAGCAATTAATATTATGTAAGATTACACAGTTAGTTGTAATACTATTAGGGTAGTATTTCAAGATGGCTGCAATTATGAGGAAAACTGTTTATAATCGGAAATCTTTGTTCAAATCTGTGAAATAAGAAACTTCTAATTAGTACAATTGTGAAATATAATACAAAATATAATATATAAAGTTATTTCAGTAGTTTTTGGAGCCAAATAACAACAGTATTTGAGTTACGAACAAAACTTACGTACGAATTATATTCATAAGTAAAGGAGCTCGTATATACTGTATATATTTAAAAAATTTTAAATAAGGGTTAACCATTGATGTTTTCTAATGTGAAAATTTTCTGTTAACAACAAATTTTATGAATAATGAACTAATAATTATTTCAATGTTCCTTTTGTGAGAACTGATATAAGATACAATTCTTTAATTTGTAAGAATAATTCGTCTGTTTAATCAATATTGTGACATTAATTCCATGATGTAATCTTATATCATTTACATTATTAATTTCTGTATATGCGTATATTTGTATATCATTCTATTTTGTATCGATTACCTTTTAATTTATAATATGAAATATGAATCAGGAAAGATATTACATTACCTTTTATGAGAGCATGGAGTTAATTAATTGGTGTCATTTATTACAGAATAAAGATATGACTTTTGAAATTGTTTTAAATACAACTGGAATTTGTATAAAATATCTTTAATATTGAGAGTAAAAAATAAAAGATTAATACTGTAATAGGAAGCAAATAAATTTCTTTCTCCAAGAAAAAATTGTTAAGTAAATATGACAAAAGCTTGTTTTAAGCATTTTGAAAACCATCTATTATAAAAAGTAAGTTTAATTGAATTTTAATTCGTTTATAGGTAAATTTCAAATAATCATTTAGTTAGGTTAGGTTAGATCAAGCCGCCATATCCGCATGGGGTGTTCTGTATCTGGCGGCGGCCATTTATAGAACACATCACAGGCCCCCAACACCCATGATGGGGGTCAACAAGATGGTTGAAGGATGGGATTCACGGCCGGGCCCGGCCCCTTCCTGAAAAACTGGAGGTGTGGGACTCGGATTTGAACCCGATCCTCCAGGATGGTAAGCCAAACCTTTACCACGCGGCCATCTAGCTGACAAATAATCATTTGGAAGAAGCTGACAAATAATCATTTGACAAATAATCATCTATCCTCATCACTTCCAATGAATCAGTGATGAGGATAGAATTAATGTAAAGATCTGAATATCACAACTCGTAAGTCTAATAGTAACCATTATTGTATTAATATATTCCTTAAAAATTTTGAAATTTTTCAAAAGAATATTAACCTATGCATACACTATTTTCGATTTAGAATAAAGAAATAATGAATGAAAATTTAATTGAATGAGAAAATATTAAAAATAAATTTTGATATTGATTTAGGGTTGAAGAAGATGGTTTCTGTACTGCGGGCGCGAAGATAATGAATTCCTGACTTTCAGACACATAGATAATGATTTCCTGGATGTAGGTGCAGAAGATGGATTCCTAGGCTCATCCACGAAGAAGATGGATTCCTGGTCTGGAGCTGTTTCCATCGCGGCTTTTTCAGCCTACAGGCGCACACAGAGTGACTTCCTGTCTACAAACGTTTCCATCACGGTTTTTACAATCTGCAGGCGCACATAGGTTGGCTTCTTGGTATGCAGGAGCATATAGAGTGTCTTCCTGCTCTGCAAGTACGAAGAAGATGATAGATTCATAACCTGTCTTTGCAAAATGGTGGATTCCTAACCTGCAGGCAGGGATCTTCATAAATATCTTTAAAAAATTTGTTAGTAAACTAAAACAAAGATTAAAAAATTTATAAAAGTAATTGAAAATACATATACAATTGCTATTCTACGCAAAATGGTGGATTCCTAACCTGCAGGCAGGGATCTTCATAAATTTCTTTAAAAAATTTGTTAGTAAACGAAAAACAAAGATTAAAAAATTTATAAAAGTAATTGAAAATACATATACAATTGCTATTCTATTATATATATTGTTATTTTCAATTATATATACAGTACATATATTTATATTTAAATTTAAATTAACTTAATAAATTATTTAAATTAATAAAAACTGAAATATTAATAGGAAATATGTCACTTTTTTCTTAATATTTTTTTATTCTTCCTAGTGATTTTCATATAAATGTTAATAAAATTATGACTGTCTAATATTTATATAATTTTAAATTTGACATCCAGGTTGGTATTTATACCAGAAACAGAGTACAAAAGACAAGCCAGAAAACATTTAATGCACCAAATAATTTTTTAAATGAATTTTTCATTACAGTAATGAGGGCATTATTATTCAGCTTGAATAATAATTCTTTGTGATATAGTTTAAAATTGACCAAGAGAGAAAAGTACTGTACAAAACTCAAAGAAATTAAAAAAAAGCATTTCAAAATCCTTCTCTCCTTAGTCATATGGGCCAGTTCATAAATTAACTATTAAAAGCTGTGGAGAATTTTCACCCCAGTCTCTTAGGACTGACTTAAACAGAGCAGAAACAATACATAAATAAATAAAAAAATTACAAAAATATTTAAAACTGACAGAAAAGGATAATTTTGTTAATTAGGATTTATTCAAGCATAAAAGCACTAATATTCCAGAGTTGATTCTATTTAGACGATCAAATGGGTGCATGTGCACCAATCAGCAAATGACAGATGGTTGCGCCAGTGACTGCACTCTGCAGTCGTGCAGCAACACAAGGAAAAAAATCCAATTTACGATCGATGAAATATTCGTCTAAAAATTCCGAAAAGACATTATAACGAAAATGGAAGGTTTAAAGCAAGTAACAATCGAACTTACATGACGATCAACTCTAGCTTTTAATGATGCAGTTTAAATATCGATTGTTGACGTAGATCGTACAGGTACAGAGAATTTCCGATTTTACCCCGATTTTCAACAACAGGGAGCTTCGCTGTTTTTTTTTAATTTCTCGTAAGAATAAAGAATTGGAATTTTAAGCATAATAAATTCATAATTGTGCCACACTCGGCCAAGCGTGGCAGGATTAAGCATTGAGTTTGTAGGGCGAGTACGAAGTCCGATTGAAAAAAAAAAAGCCAAAAATGGTCTTTACTTACCGAAATATTGACGCAATCTTCGGAGTTTGGAGGGAATTTGATGATGAATTTACTTCCAGCTTTTTCTTCAGCATCATTTAGCGGTCTAAACCGGCAAACGACTTTGATGTTACACTCGTTAGGATTTTCCTGCATTTTGTCAATATTTAATAAGCTGGTAGGGTTTCTTTACAATGATTTTACCAACGAAGTTCGAATTTGCGTAGAAATCGAATGGAACACGGATCAATGGTCGGTCTTTTAACTTCCATTACTATCCATTACGACTGCCAACTATAGCATTTTGCTGCTGGCCGAGCGTATTTCGATTTATAGTTTCTAAGCCAATACACACGTACTTTCGTACCTATTCCCAATCTTGACTATCTCCTCTCGACTCGGAACGAAAGTCAAATTCAACCCACAACAGAAGCAGCCATCTTGTAACCGAATGGACGATGGGAATTTTTTAAACATGACGTCATAAACAGTATGAGTGAGTTTCCCTTAACTTCCCTGACTAGGGAAACTTTTATTTTAGTCTGCCGGAAATAATGAGGGAAACGAAGCTTGACGATTTCTACGCTCGACCTCGAAACGACAGTAGGATCTCAAATATCCGCTTAATGCAGCGTTATGTATATTTTCTTCATAATAAAATATGTAACACAGTGGATACCAGCTGTTTTTTTCAATTAGATTCATAAATTCGTCAATATTTTAAAGTGATTCGGCTTAATATTTCTGAAAATTTCATATAACCGTTCTCGAATTTGTATGATTCATTCAAAATTTATGGTTTTGTAGTTCAAATGCGTAACAAAAATCTTGGTGTTTAGTTACCTCATTTTTTTAATTTTACGTACAGTGTTACTTATTCTTTATATTTAAAAAACTTCAGATACAGTGTAATCGATTATAAAAGATGTTTCAAATATAATTTTTTTTTTTGTAGAAGAAGATTCGATTACACAAAATACTGTAATAAAAATTTATACATTCAAATATAATTACGTATCAATGTAAACATCGGATTTCAGCCTTAAAATCGATTAAAAGCGCATTAAAGATGTCCTGTTGGTTTTGCATATGACATTCTTACAAACCGAATAACTAAAAAAGTTTTTCAAACTGCAAAATAATAAGTAGTTAATTTCTATTTACTGACAGCCTTGCGTTTATTTGTGATAATTACTTACACAATATTTTAATAATTATCGTGTCTTATTCATCTACTCCCGGCAAAAGAAAAATCCCTACATCAGGGAATTTTCGGAATATACTGTTTAATTACGTAGTTAACAAATTATACAAGATAAATTTCTAATTAATTAAAATTTAAATATTTAATAAAGAAGAAGATATTTGTATTAATTATTAATGATTTCATATTGGAAATTAATCATGGTTCAGATTTATAAAAATCAAAACTGCATTTGATATTTTCGCCATCTAGTGTTAAATTTAATAATTAGGCACTGTATTAATCGAAAATTGGCAAAGGTATATAATCGAAAGTTGGTAAAAATATTAAAGAAAAATAATTGCTTTCATGTAAAAATTTCGAATAATGAAATAATATAAGTGAAGATTTAAATAAATTATGCACATTGAACGCAATAATAAAAGTGCGTTCTGTTATTATTTCATACTACTCATAGCAAATACTGATTTTTCTTATTACCGTACTTATTTTTACAATATACTCAGAACATTTTTGAATTGAGATAAAAATTATTAAATAATGAATTTTAAATAACAAATTTGATCTGTATATAAGCAATTTATATATTTAACTTTTTTTTTGTAATTATTATCAAAAAATAAGACGGATTACAATATTTTCTCCGTTAATTTCTTGGTCAAATCAATACTTTTAATGTACAAGTACTTACGAAGGAAGATGTACGACTGTTTTGTCCTTTTAGCAGATTTAATAAAAAGATTGTTATTTATATTTGAAAAATACTAATATATCTTTCATATTTATGAATGTTTTTCTATATTATTAAATTAATTAACTGTCGAAAGTATCTGGTTACCCTGACTGTGTTTTGATACGTAATTTTCTTATTAATTGCAGATAGAAGAATGTAAATTTAGAAAGGAATACAATAAACTATTGAAGTTTATTTTAGAAAAAATCGATTAACTTAAAATGCTTAATATTTTCGCGTGTTAAAAAAGATACCGTCTAAACCAGTCAACCTTCCGGATTAGACGGGACAGGCCTTGATTTTGATGACCTGTCAAATTATGAAAAATCCCGGAAAATATTCGTACTTCTTAAATTCGCTCGGCATTTATAAACAAATTCTTTTTCATCTTCACTTCTTGATATGGAGGGTATAGCTAAAGCTTTTTCCTCCGATGATTTGATAAACAAATTTAAGCGGAACCACGATCGAATATTTTTCGGGATTTTTCATAATTTAAGACAGATCATCAAAATCAAGGCCTGTCCCGTCTAATCCGGAAGATTGACTGGTTTAGACGGTATCTTTTTTAACACGCGAAAATATTAAGCATTTTAAGTTAATCGATTTTTTCTAATTATCGTGAGCGGAACCTAATCATATATATTTTTTTTTTTCGCAGCGCCCTCTTAAAAAATTTATTATTTACATGCATTATATAATTTTTCTGTTATTTAATTGGAATCAATTACTGGTTTAATATTAAAGTACTGTTAATAAAAAAAAGTATTCTAATTAAAACTGTGGTAGTTATGTTTATAATAGTTCTAGTCTGTCGGCCGGATTGACCGCTTGGAAACGCTTCGGCTTTCCACTCTGGAGGACCCGGGTTCGAGTCTCGGGTCCCACCCCTTGAAAATATTTATCATGGGGTCCGGGCCGGGCCCGTCGATCCCCGTCCTCCACAATCCGGCCGATCCCTCCGCAGGGGTGGGCAGCCTGTGGAAGGGCTTGTTTCGCCCCGCCACTTAGTATTCTCCCTGAATGGAAAGTGGCGTAAAAAGAAAAAAAAATAGTTCTAGTCTCGTATTATAATTTATTCTAAATATTACAGTAATGGCGATTTGCGCCATTATCTGCTTATATTACCCACTCGAATGTTAAGAATAAAATGAGATTTATAGAAAATTTATGGCTAGTCATTGATGCATTATTTTTTTCTATTTTTTCTTTATAAAGTTTAACTTATAAAAGAGTATTTCTGATTCACTTCTCCTGAGCCTATGGCATTAATTGGTCATATAAAATGATACAGCGTTAAATAGAATAGTGTATTTTAATATTAAGGCACGGTGCTGACCACAGAGAGAAGAAAAATAAGAATATTTTAAAAGTCCTTCTAGTTGCGCGAAAAGTTTTTATTTTTTCTTGTCACGTCTCATGTTTCCTGCTTTGGAATCTGGTTGGTTTTTCTCTAGAAAATAAAATACTATTAGTGGTAGTAAAATTGATAACAATTTTAAATTCATCTAGTTATAAAGAAAAGAAATCTTCCTCTTAAACAAAATAATGACAATTTAATTATTTCAAGAAAATATCTAAATAGGCTTTGCATCCTAATTGAGCCTTTATAGAATAATTAATTTTTAATTAGTATAAATAGAATATTTTATATCAGATTTGAAAATTAGAATGCATTAAAAATATCATAGATTTTAATGATATGTTACGGATAATTTTTTCATTCATTCTGATTTTGGAAATTCATAGCGGCTACTCTGGATCCAATCCAAGATAGGGTAATAGATACGAAAGGACTATCACACAGTGCTGGATTAAGAATTTTTTGGCTTACAATCAAATTCGACATCTTTCTTGATCCGTGACTGAACCTCATCTTTCACTTGACAGTTGATCCTACTAGGGTTGTGGGGACTCATGATGTGATAGAAATACTCCATCATTTTATACCCATTAGGTGGAAAACTATTATAAATATAGATATAGATATAGACTTTAAACAGCATATATATTTAATCTATATAACCATATAGATTAAAAATATATGCTGTTTTAAAGTTCAATTATTGAAATTACATATTTAATTAATACCAATATCCCAAGTTTAGAATCGTTAAATGATTGATGTGTTCGGAATAAATTGGACGAAGACCAAATGAAAATGCTTGGTCGTGATCATGATTCGCAAACTTGTTAAAATAAAGGGATTATACATTTTAACGACTGGATTAAGTCATTGCCTACATAAACATGTCGTTCCTACGTTCATACGAACTCATAGTGAGCAGTGGAGGATTCAGAAAAAAATGACAAGTAGACATCAGAACATAAATAATTATATTGCTAATAATTTAAATGATTGGTGTATATTTCTTTGTTTTTCTCCAAACGATAGAGGGGCAGGTGCCTCGGTACTCCTACCTTGAATCCACATATGACCCTGAGTGTCTCAATCAACAGTTTTAATTCGTACCAAGAAAACTATCATTAATCAAATTTAACAGGAAATAATGTTAAAGATATATTTGTTCCAAAACAATCAAATTGGCCTTTCTCATCGTAAGATCAAAATTGGTATTAATTAAATATGTAATTTCAATAACTGAACTTTAAACAGCATATATTTTTAATCTATATGGTTAAACGCAGTTTTGCACCTAATGGGCATAAAGCGATGGGGTATTTCTATCACATCACGAGTCCTCACAACCCTAGTAGGATCAGCTGTCAGGTGGAAGATGGGGTTCAACCATTCGGGCTCGGTTAGGTTAGTTGTATTAATCCACCATATCTCACAAAGGATATCCCGTATCTGACAACGGTCACTTTTAAAGCTCACCACAAGCTGGCCAACACCCATGATGGAATCGACCGGAAGGTTGAAGGATAGGGTTTAACGATCGGGCTCGGATCCCTCCTAAAAAAACTAGAGTTGTAGGACCTGGGAATTGAAGCCGAATCCTCCAAGGTCACCTGACAACACACTTCTACCGCGTTAATCTGGCCAACTATAACAGCATATTAAAGCACTTTTTTTAAACGCCACTTTCCAATCCTTGTAAATTATTATAAAGCGAAGTCAATAGAGATCTTGCTACAGGCGGCCCACACCATTGGAGAGCTGAACGGATTAGTAGAGATGGAGATCGACAGGCAGAACCTGGGCCTCTAAATGAATCTTACAAGGAATCCTGAATATATAAAAAGCCAAAGCATTTCCATTCACACTTCTTTCTAGGTTTTATTCCGCTTTCCCTCCAGTTGGATTCTAAGCAAAAAAGGATCAATCTAAGCCCTGCATGGACCGCCACCTCCCTGATCTGGTCAGCCATCAAGTGAAAGACAACATCCTCAGTACCGAATCCATCCTGAAAAAATCTGGAGATATTGGATCTGAATTGAAATCGGATCCTCCTGGTGGAAATATAATACATTTGCACGTGGCCACCTGACGAATGCATAATATCAATTGAAATTTCAAAAATGTAGGTTCAGTTTATTAAAAAATCTTTATTTTCATATAACACTACAGGAAAACCTGTACTAGGTGGCCAGCATTCGGCGGCTGAAATTGTGGCCACCAAGCACAGGTTGGCCACTAGACACAGTTAGCTACAAATTTATTTATTAAACATCAAAGTTTATAATACAAAGTTTATGCCACAGTTTCACATTGTTAATTAAATCTAAGGAAAAAAATTATTAGTTAATGTCTGTTTTCGGGATTTTTCGCTAGAATGCGCAGTTGATAGAAGATCTATAGCCCATCTGGCATTTCAGATCAAAACACGAATTGCTGGCCACCTAATAGATGTTGCACATAAGGTGACGAAATTAAATATCACTGGCCATAGCCACGGAACACAGATGGCCATTTTACAGTTTAAGAATCCTGCAGTATACTTGGGCGGATATTAAGGTGGTCACGGCTTGCAGGTTGGCCACCTAGGTCAGGTGGCCACTAGCACAGGTTTTCCTGTATTATAAATTACAAAATAATTCTTGCTATTATGTTTATGCATTTTTATAAAAAAATTCTATGTATTTCATAAATTAAATGACCGGACATATAAATTAGGTTTGTCCAGTATCTGTCCGTCACCATTAAATATTGTCGTATTTAGATAAAATTCACAGGCGCACTAATTTGTTGGGATCAACTAGAGCAGGGGTGGGCAAACTTTTGGGAGAAAGGGCCATATTGCATCAATAAATATAGCCTAGGGCTGCACTTTGCCAGCGATCCCTATCCTTCACCATCTGATCACCGTGATTGGAAGTCATCATATCCTTTAGTAATTTATCTGATTGGAAAGGGCCGCTTAAAACAAAATACCAAAAAAACTTCCAAAATCCCGCCTTCACCTAATAACTGTGTGAGATGATAAAATTCTCTTAGAAAATTATGTAACCAAAATAGAAAGATCCTAGAGGGTGCATTTGTTAACTAAGATATTATATTAAAATTAAGCCAATTTTTTTTAGTAGATTAGCTTTCATTGACCGTTATACAAATCATGGGTTTGAATAATCCCAGCTGTCCGAAAAAAAGTGAAACGCCATTTTCAGAGAAGCTCGGCGAGGTTGAAATTCTTTTAAATTGTATATTAAAATTATGATTTAATCATTTTAAATTTGAAACAATAATTTAAAACATACCTGTTTAGGAAATTGCACAAATACTAGATACAAACACCGTGAAATTATAAAGGTATTGAGTTGATTGACTGACAAAACGATTTTATTTGATTTTGAATGTATTTTGCAACCGATTTCTTATGCCATGACGTTTATTCTGGTTAACGGTTAATCAAACCTATTTTTGTAAGAAATATGACATTGTAATGACAGCTACAGTTTACCATATGAATTATTATTTATTATTTTTCTAGAAATTACATAAACTATACTGCTGAGATATGGAACAGATTTGATATTTTTTTGTATTCATTCTATTTATCGATAAAATTTTTGGCATTATAACTATTAATTGGAAGACCGCATGCGGCCCGCTGGCCGCGGTTTGCCTACCCCTGAACTAGAGAACCAAGCTTATGAAAATGTTTGATATTTGTCCATAGTGACCGGATGTCTGCTGTTAAAACGACATCGCATGTAAATATTATTATATTTTAATAGAATTCTTCTATAATATAGAAATTCGTTAGAAAATATTGCAGTGGAGGCTCGTGGATGATTTTTGTGGGAGGGGTGAAAAAAATTATAATAAATTACGTAGCTAAAATACGTAGTGCGGACTGCAATGTTTGCAGCCCACGATATACATAAAATACGTAGTGTGGACTGCAATGTTTGCAGCCCATAAAATACGTAGTGTGGACTGCAATGTTTGCAGCCCACGATATACATATCACAAAACGTATATCACGGGTTACCCCCACCTGCTCAATATACTACCCCACCTGCTCAATACACTGACTATGCAGTGTGACTCGGTCTGCACTTTGCAGCCCTGATGAGTACGCAATCGCACTGACTCATACAATACACATACTGCTGTTCAGTACATTGACTATGCGGTGTGACTCGGTCTGCACTGACTGCAGCCAATACACTGGCTATGCGGTGTGACTCGGTCTGCACTGACTACAGCCCTGATGAGTACGCAATCGCACTGACTCATACAATACACACAACAGAGACACCTATCCAGGTACCTAGTACCTACAATTCAAAAATAAATATACTACGAACGGAAAAAATATGTTTTTGTGAAATAATCGTATAGTAATGTAATAGCTATAATATTTTAAAATTTTCATTTTGATAGGAGGGCTACAATCCTTATGGGCGAACCGCCATTGAAATATTGCATTCTAAAAATGAACGAAATCGATTCGCTTTTACTCATCCCACTAATCTATTTAAATTGCATTCACATACAGCAATGTTTAAAAAGAAATATTGCTTCAAAATATGTGAATACGTCAATAATGTTGATCCAAATTTGATATTGATAAATTTTAATTTAAAAAAAAAGTGTAAAATTAATAAATGGAAAATCCATTCTTTGATTTCTGAAGTGTGAGCGATTAATTTAAGCGATCTTTATTATCTTGTTTTATTTATATATAAATTACAGAAAATATGTTTGGGCAACGGACTAATCTTCTATATACTTTCAACGATAAAAGATGGACGAGGATAAATTAATATATACTTTTGTAATTGAATAAAATCGAAGTCGAAATGATATTCTTCCTAATAAAAAATATTATCCTAGAATTATTTGTTTCTATTTGCACTTTAATTAAGAAACAATTTAATTATTGAACACAAGAATTGTTTTGGTCCGCAGCATTACCTATTATATTTTATGATGCATTATTTACTTTGAATTCCTTCATAACAAGTAGGTGGTTTACATTTCATAATATAACTCTTTGATTAAATGATAAGTGTAATCAGTTTTTCAACAAACTATAATTATAAATAAATAGCTCTTGAATCATTTTATTTATTAATGATTTCCTGCGATTTGACATTTAGAGCTTGAGAGAAATGAATGACGACCCAGACCCAAACAAGGGGCAGTTTCATTCAAATATAATTTCCATAAAATTACTAAATTTTGTGAGCTCTTTTTGAGTCCGGGACCCAACCGAAATGCTCTGCTAGCTCTATTTTTATCTGGATCTGATGCCATTAATAAAGGTCATGCAAATAAATGCTTTTAGCTTTAAATTTTATCATAGTGATGATTATAAAAACCAGTAAAGTGCTCTATTATGTTTAATTCATTCACTATATAATAATAAAATACATACATATATATTATAGTATATACAGTATACATAATACTATGTGTAGAACAACAATTTAATTTTATATTGTAACAGGACTGGCATGATGTTGTTTTAACACATTTCGATGTTAAATATTGGCATTTTTCTATTGTAATGCCAATAAATTCCCTATCAATCTCAGGAATATACTTTTAAAAAATATGCATATATTATGTAGAAATGAATGCAACATTGTCAAATGAAATTATAAAATAGATTGCCGAACTTCATAAGAACTAATTGATCAAACATAGAATGTAGTGATTTATAAAAATGAGTTATTACACGATAAAGAATCTTTATTTCTTCCTAAAAATTTGTACTTTTTTCCTGAAAGATCTGGATTCAATTCGGGGTCATACACCTTCAATTTTTTTTCAGAAAAGAGCTAGCCTGTGAATGTTGAGTCACATCCTTCATCTGATAGTCTACCTCATCATGGGTGTGTATGATCCTAGATGGACTTTTGAAAGCCTCCAATGCTTAATATTCAACAGAATGGAAAGCTATGCAAAATGTAAAAAGATCTACAATCATTATTAAAAAAAACCCGCCTTATAATCTAATGGCAGTTATATAGATAAAATAGGAGAGTCCTAAAATCTTTCTAATGGGTGCATCTGTTAATGAACATATCCAATTATTATGAAGCACAAAAATTATATACTGTACTATAGTTTTTTGCTAAATAAATTCCCTATGATTTATACGACAAGATAATGGCATTTCAGTAAGGATCGATCGCCACATAAAGAGATGATCAGCAATTCTGGAATTATAATTACCTACGTTGAAATAATTTAATTTCTCTGTCAGAAATACAAAAACGAAAGCGTCAAAATAAAAACCACTTCTGCAGATTTATAGAAATATAAAACAGTAATTGTTTGTCCACTTTGAAAACTAGGACAAAGGAAAAAACGTTTAAAAAAGCGTAGGAGAATATCCAAGGATATCTCTCAAAGTAGAACGTCCAGTTACTCTGTAGAAATCATCACAATGGCTGGCATGTAATAATGTGTATAAAATAAACGTATATTTGGAGAATTCTCGTTCGAATAGATTTATTTTAAGGTTCCTTTTTACAATTACTAATTTTACAATATAATAAGATGAAAAAATGGATAAGAATATAAACTGCCTGCTGTTTGTTGACACATTTGACACAATTAATCTTGGAATTTTATTTCCAAGATTAAAAACGATTATATTAACTGTAATAATTTTTTTTAGATGAAGATAAAGCTTACAAATCAACGATTATTGCTATCCGATTATAAACAGAAATAATAATAGATATTTTTAATAGCATATTTATTATATTTTTATATAATATTTTAATCCGATATTTAAAGTTTTTATATCAAATATGATAGGATATACAGATAAAATATTTATGATTCTATACAATTAATAAATCGCATCAGAAATAACCGATAAGTATCAAAATTCGAATAATAATATACAAAACCTACCAAGGAAAGTTTTCTTTAAGAAACCTAACAGCAATTCAGTGATTATAATTGTCGAAAATTATAATGTTAAAACTATTTATATAATTTGTAATTCTTGATTTTAAACTATATACAGCAATTATACAGATAAAAGTAGCAATAATAAACTTATTCTATCAAAACTCTACCTATTTTATAACCCATTCAATCGTTATAATCTCTCACATTCTAAATTTTATAAACATTAATTCAGTTTATAACCAGCAATAAATTGAAAAATAACAACACAAAAAATTCCATTAATAAAAAAATAATAAAGAAATTTTGTATTAATAATGTATTCATAAAAAATTAATCATTTTTTCATAATAAAGATGTTAATTAATCAAAAGAGTAATAAAAAGAAAATTACAGAAATCTTAAATTCGAAATATTGCAAATTGTTTTCATAAATCTCATAACCGAAGAATTCGTTCGTTCAACAAGAAATCCAGAATTTTTCATCAATTATTAATTACAAAAATAAATGTACACGTGCTCCTCTATTTACGAATATTTATACTTAGGAACGTGAAATTTCATTTGCAAATTTCACGAAAAATTTCATAAACTCTTAGATAATTTTAAATAATATGGTAGTTCTAGCAACAAATATTATGTAAAATTACACGGCCTATTACGATAGTATTTCAAGATGATGGCGATTACACAAAAACAACTCGCTTTATAATCGGAAATTTTGTTCAGATTTGTGAAATAAGAAACTTTTAATTGGTATATTTGTAAAATATATTACAAAACACAATATATAAAGTTATTTTAGTAGATTTCATGGCCAAATAACAACAGTATCTTAGTTACTAACAAAGCTTACTTACGAATTATGTACGTAATTAGAGGAGTTCGTGTATTCTAGTGATAAATTCTGTTAGATTCATTATTGTTATCACGTTTTAATTTTTTATAAAAATTTGTAACGTTTATCATTCTTTAATTAATAAATACTGTACATCATAATTTTCGATTAATTTTATGAATATATTTTTTTACATATTCATAAAATAATTTAATTTCTTCATCAGTAACATAATTTTTCTTTCATCCTCAGATGTGGTAATTTTTCTGGATTTTCACACTTAAAAGGAAAAAAAAAGTAATTATTATTCTACATATCAATTAATTTTATTTCATATTTGATTCGAATAACTTGATTATTTATCATAAATTTTAAATAGTCTTGCTTGACATTTATGGTTTAATAATAATAAAAAGTGCAAATATGAAAAAGATAATATATATCATGCATAAATAATAGATTTATTCCTAAACCAAGTTATTTTTGTTTCGTATTCTTCACTTTGTGTAAAAATTCGAACATTTTTATCTGTTAGGTTGGAGTTTTACAATGATAATGATCTTATTATAATTACCGTTTACGAAAGTTACAGTAATGTTATTGAACATTATTTAATTGTAACTTTCGTAAACGGAGTGAGTGCAATAAACTTCTTGATTAACGCGGTACTTATACAACACGGTTTCGATGGTACACGGTGTACAAATTTCTATGAATATCTATGAATTTATATTAGAGGAAATACTTTCTAGCCCATGTATATACATACATACATATTTTTTGCAGAGTATCTTTTTTTACCGTTAAAAGTGTTTATTATTGAAAATTGTTTTCGTTTTCGCCAGGAAAGGGCATTAAAAATTATAATTGTTGACTCTTTCTAGTGAGCTGCATATATAATTAATATGTAATATCTTTTTATATAAAAAATTATTTTTATGATATATATTTTTTGTTGTTTATATAATTAAAAAAAAAAATAGTTTTGTAACCTAACTTTACTTCTTTTCTCTCGTAGAACATGGTGTTTCTATGGAACCTAACATCCGCGTTATATGAGGACTAAAAGGCTGGTTCATAGTTCGTCGGAACGGAAAAGGAAAAGGAAAGGAACATGTTCCGTTCCCTAGTTCTAAGAGATTTATATCCAATTGCAAAAAAGTTTATTTGGAAATTAAAGAATAAAAGTAGTCTATTAGTATAGATTAATATTTATTTTCTACTATTAATATTATATATATATATATTATTTTCTTTACATAAAACTGGAAAAAAAATTCAAGTATTATGGGAAGGGGATCTTCAAATATGTCTCATCACATTAAATCGTTGGTTTGCAATACTATTGGATTTGAATAAAATATCAAATATCAATGTTTTAAATGACAGTTGTCAGTAAAATCAAAATATACTTTGTCATTTGTCAATTATGCAAATAATGTAGCAATGTCGGAATGGGAGTGCAAATTTAGCTCCTCTAAAGCATGTTACTTTAGCGTAGCTTTCACCGTTAGGTTAATTTGGATTAATTTAATAGGCCCCCAAAGTTAGCGGTCCGCCTCTGGTTATTCTTGTTATGTCCTCACTAGCCTGGATTTGTAAACAGCATAGTAGTAGTAGTAGTAGAATAGGGAGGGGCGTGTTTCAGCCCAAGCACTGCGACCATCATTGGTCTATTGTGCACCCCCAATCAACTCATCCCAAAAGAAGGCCTGTCTTAATAACAAACGACAGTATATTCTTTAATGGGACAGAAGCAAGATCCTCGGGAACAGAAAAATACATCCCCAAGAGATCACGCCTAAGCCACGAAAGGGCCACACATTCACATAAAATGTGAAGAGGAGTTTCCTCCTCATACTGACATTTTCTACACATGGGGCTATCAGCAAGCCCAATCAAGTGAAGATGTCTTCTGAGATGACAGTGCCCTGTAAGAAGCCCTGTAACAATCCTAACTTCATTTTT
>AYEL01072636.1:0-11333 GCA_000484575.1 Olivierus martensii
AATATTTTCCTATTATCTATAATATTTTTTAATTTTCAGAATTTTATAATTTATTTTAAGAAAAATTCTGTTTTTTTCCAAAATATCATATATCGAATCATATAATCTGAATGGGTTTGGCTAGGTTAGACTATAAAATCAACAGGATGGGATAAAAAGATCCAAATTCTCTCAAGCTGTTCAAATATAAACAATGCTTGTTTACATGTCAATATTTTATCAGTTTCATATTTTCAATAATTACACACAAAAAACCAATTTGAATAAATTGGATTAATAAAATCAGGATTGAATTTTTTTGTTCCACAGCCTTGATGTGAATAGATGGCAAAGGCACTAAGTGGTTAAAGCTTATCTCTTTATCTGTCAGTAATAATGAAGAATAAAAATTTTTTAACATTTACATGATATAAATAATTTCTTTATTATTATAATTTGTTTTATTAGAAATATAGGAAGTCCCCATCTCTAATTGGGATATGTTTAAAAATTTCAATCACAATTTGAATACATCATAACTCTGAATACAATTTTCCATAGACACAATGTTATAAATGAAAGTTATTTTCCCATTCATCATTTCAGAATAGTTAATATTTTAATTTTAAATTTTTATTTTAAATTAGAATTTTTAAAAAATCATATAGTAAAGTTGAATAAATGCTGTATAGTTTATAAAACAATGTTTAAACACTATATATATGATTGGGCACATTAGATAATAGAATGAACAAATGAAATTTATGAGCTGTACTTTAAGCATAGAGAGAAAATCTTAGACAATAAATGATATTTTTTGCAAAAAATATCATTTATGGCCTTAGATTTTCTTTACTGAATTTTTATTGAAAAAATGAATTATTGTAGACTTCCTCATATCCAGTTTCACTTTAACTGGTCACATTTTTGTTGAGATTTTCATTGAGTTATGAGAGGAAATAAAATTGAAAAAATATGTCATTCAGAAAGATTGTTCTTAATAATATCCATGACTGTGATAAAATATATTGAATAGTAAGATAATTCATCATTGACATAATTCTTATGAAAAATAGTGTAATTTTACTTGAAAAAATTAATTTAAATCAAAAAACAAATGAAGATTATTGAATTTTTTATTTAAATAAATTTTTAACAGACATTTATATACAATTTATATATATTTTATTGTTAAATTTATAGCTTATAAATGGTATTTTGCATGTGTTTTTGGATTAACCAGCCATTTGTATCTGAAGTCTGGTCCCATAGGAATCATTAATTGGGAGTCTACTGTACTTATATACAGTGTCGGTGTTGGCAATAACTTTCTCATTACTCAAAATTTATTAGTTTTAAATTAAAAAAATATATTAAATAATTATTTTCTTTTTTGGTGAATAAATATTTGATTAAAAATTAGTTCTAAAAAATCATTTGCGCATGTTTACTATTAGAGGAGTTGGTGTCGGCAAAAAAAAAATGTCTGTGTTGGCACATTTTCCTGCCGACACCTCAGCTCTGCTTATATATAATTTGTGAGGAGATATTTCAGGAAGTATTTTTGAATTGAAATTAAAATATCTGATTTAAAGAAGCATTGAAGATTTCTTTCTTATTGGATACTGATTGGTATGGCATTCCACCAGTGCTTACCACAGGCTGCTGTAACTATAATAAAGTCAGTAGTCAAGTCAATGATGGAGTTGAATGAGTAGGGCCTGGAATCTGCCTGAAAAATCTGGAGATATAGAACTCTCAATTAAACATAAATAGTCCATAGTGGAAGGACTGTAAATTTATATCTTGATGACTATTTGGCTATCTGGTTGACTGTGTGCTATTATTGCAAAATCATTGAAGTGACTATGACAGGTATGGATTTCATTGTAAATAATCATTGTCATAACTACAGATTGTTGTATATTGGATTGTCATAAATTGAGGAAACTCCTATAATAAATTATTTTCCTGTTCAAAGTATTTGTGTTTAGCCATACTTTTTTGTATTATATCATATAGTCCATAATGAGGTATTACCATCTGTCATATATCATATCATTCCACTTTTATACTTCTCATTGTTGATTTCTTTTTATACATTATTTCTGTACCTTGTTTGCTTCATTCAGTCCATCTAATTATATTTTTTTCTCATGGGATGATAGCTTTGGCAGTCAAATTCTATTTAGTATCATTAAGTTTTTATTATAGCTGTTTTGAAATAATTATCTGTGGCATCAGATTATTTAAACTCATTTAGTTAAGGCTACCATATTATTAAGACAGTAAATTCTTATATCTAGCAAGAAACTATTATCAAATTTTGAATATAAGAAAAAGACACAAAAACTTTGTTATTATTATTAAAAATTATTAAAGTTCATAAAAATGCATTACAGAATAGGAATCTAGACAATGTTTTAGATATATAAAAATTAAAGGTAAGATTTTTATAGCAATAATAATTTTTCATACTCAATTTGGCAAGTTGAAAAGATATTTGAAATCTCTGAATTTTCCAAACTTTATTTAGTAAATACTATGACCTTGATATATAAACTCTGATCAGTGATTTTGACATTCTATTTTTCATCAATTATTTATTTATTTTCAATTTAGGTACAAACTTTATTTCATTAAACTAATAATAAATTCAAAATAGTAATAATTGAAGATAAATTTCTAATTTAACCAAAGACTGAAAAAATTGAAAAATTACTTTTTTGCAAATTTACAGTTGAATGTAAAAAATTCAATCCATATAAAATTAATATTCAAAAATTTTTGAGATTTTGATTACTTTTTATTAATTTTAATAAGTATTAAAGAAATACTTAATTCATTGATATATATTCAGTTATATTGTTTTATATTAATTTAGATAAGTTAGTATAGTTAGTTAGTTTAATAAGTTAGTTTCTTATTATATTATTTGAACGTAGTTTATATTAAAATAATATAATTCTTAAAATGAATTTACTTTTCAATAATGAAAAAAGCTTGCTTTTTTTAAATCAACAGTTGTGTTAAAATTCCAGATGTTACAAACTGTTGAAATAGAAAATTTTGATAACAAGCTAATTACTTACTATAAAATTTATATACTTCAATATTATAGCAAATATTACATTATTAGTTTGGATCTGTGTATCAAACTGTTTGGCATACTAATTTGACATACAAATCTAAAACTCTGTATTCAGTATTTTATAGTGAATTAGCAAAAGTATATAGCTTTGCTTTTGTATTTAATATATAATTTTCAGAAGTAACAATTTCTTGGTCTGATATTATTTCAAGTATTTAATTATTTGATGTTGCTTGTATTGAATAAAAGTGCAGTAAGTATTATTACAGAATTTTTTCAGAGCACTTAGATGATGTCACCATTAATTAGAATTGTTAATAGTCCCAATTATAGATGTGAAGAGGGAGATAAAACTCCTCTTTACATACTAAGGTATGATCTTATAGGTTTGTATTTTCCTTCACTGGAAGATGTTTTTATGATCCTATTGAGAAAACTAGTGAACTTTGTATGTATGTAAGGTGTTTGAAAAGTTTGTAGCTTGACATATTTTATATTGTATTATTTTAAACTGTTGCTATAGTAACCAATAATATTCTGATATTCAAATTTTTATAATGTTTCAATATTGTAACCTGAAGATGACAAACAGTTGAAAATATTAGTTACTTGTAAATAAAGTTATTCTTAACTGCTAATAAGTGCTTAATTTCTTTAGATTCTCACAGTTAAATTAAATATAAGCAGTTACTGTTTTGATATGCAGTAGTTATGTTTCAAACCATTGCTCTAAAGTGAATCACAACTTTTTTCATTTGCTAATGCATATAAAAACTTAAAACATTATTTACACTATCATTCATTGTATCCATAATAGTACTAGGCTTTAAAATACTTGGGCTGATGGCTGCATTTTAAACCATTCATGTACCACCTTGCGGGATGTAGGCTTGATTCTGGTTCTCACATCTTCAGTTTATCATAATAGCTCAAGGCCCTGCCTGTCTACACATTAAGTAATGCTTTATATAATTATGTTATAATATCGATTCTAAGTATTTACAGATAATTTTCATTTTGAGATATAAAATAAAAACATGAAATATAATTGAGAAGTGCTGTAAAGTAAGGTATGTCTGTAATTTCATAATGCATTATCTAATTATTATTTAGCAGTTAAAATAAATATTATATTGCAGTTTAGTGCCATGGTTCCCAATAGAAGTGCATGCCTCACAAGGGGGTAATTTGATTTTTAAGGGGGATGAGTTATTAACATTAAATTTTTTACATTTCTTAGGGTTAATTAAGACAAAAAGAAGCAGTTTTCTATTCTAACATGATTACTTATGGTTCTAGGGATCTCATATACAATATATAAATATACAGTGGATTCCGCTTAATTGGGACATGTCGGGACTAAGCCATTTTGGCCCAATTAAGCGGCTGTCTCAATTAAACGAAGTAATAATATATTCTAAAATAAAATATGTAATTCATAAGTAAATAAATAATAGGGAAAAAATAATAATTACCTATTTTAATGCTTTATTAAAATAGGTACCCAATTATTAGTTTTTTACCAATCTCCTCTAACTTCTTCTTCAACACTGGGCTGCTAATATTCACGCCTCATCCGCTAACCATAGAAATCCATTGATCTAATGCTTCTTTGACTTCTGAATCCTTTCCTTTGCTTTCTTTTGGATGTTCCTGGAATTTCTTTCTGTAATGCCCAATCCTCACGCAGTTGATTTTCTTGTTGTAGGAGACTCACTATGGTAGATTTTGATTTATTTCAGCAAGTCTACAATGGCTTGTATTAAATAGCTTGCTTTTAATTTTACCCAGCCAAGCAATTTTACTCGAAAGTGTAAAATCCTTTCTTGGCATCTTGGCAAAGATTTAAAAATTTTAAATAAAATCGACACTGTAAATGAATATCACTAGGTACAGTAACGGTAGACTCTTAAGTAGACGCACACTTGCCAGACTCATGATGATAGATAACTGATTCTTATCACACTAGTGTTGCTGAATACAGTATTGTTATGCATTATTTATCAGCGATGATATTTAGTTATAATTTTATTAAAGAATGGATGTTTATATTAGTGTGGCGACAGTGTGTCGACGATATGTATGTAATAGGATGCGAAAAAACGACTCGCTCCATTGTGTTAGTCTGTATTGTCTTGTAGAAAGGTTTAACCTGAAAAATTACTGGTACAATAAAATGTTGTTATAATTTTTATATAATGATTTATTTAAGAAAGCACGCAACAAGTATTAGTATATGTAGTGTTGCCATATTTTCGAATAATCCTTAAATTATATCAAAAATTTAAAATTCCTTTTCTGTTATTATCCCAATTAAGCATTTAATTTATGTATTAGTTTATTAGTTTGGTTTTTGTTCTTTGAGATTTGACCCAATTACGCAGCTGTCCCAACTAAGCAGAATCCACTGTATATTATGACATATACATTTTTTAAATTAAAATCAGAATAATCATGGTAGTCAGCTGTGACAGTGGAGAAGAGGAAATTCTGCTAATAGAAAAGAGTAGTAAGAGGGAAGTAAAGGATTAGATAATCTTTACTCCTTATTTCTCCATAGTCACCAGCTGACTGCCATGCACATTCTGATTAAGATAAATCTGATGAGTTTAGAAGAAAGTAAAAAGTATTTAGTGTGTGCAACACAGTTATTATTGTTAATAGGCCTTGATACATAAAAGTATGTACTTATATTATAAATAATTTATAACTATCAAAATTTATTTCATTTCATAAGTTTTTCTCACATTTATTTCTTAGTGATTTATTCCTCAGTACTTCAACTGTCCTTTCGTTCTTTTATTTATTTTTTCATGGATGCCATATTCTTTGGAAGCTTGTTTAGACCAAGTTAGGCCTTTTAGGTTAAACATGAATAGGAATTCACTTTTTGAATAATAAAAATTATATGTCATGGGGGCATCAGGATTTTAGAGATGCTTAGATGGGGCATGACCAAAAAACAGTTGGGAACTACTGATTTAGTGTATAATAAAATAAATATTTCCTATTCATTTGTGTATACACTTTCACACAAATTCAAATTTTTTAGTTGGTCTAGAAACATAACTTCTATATAATATGTTAGTTCAATGAGAAATTAAGGCATTATTATTATTATTATTATTATTATTATTATTATTATAATATTAGTTTAATGAGAAATTAAGATTTAATATATGTTTTTTCATTAATAGCATATATTATTATTTTATAATGAATATGTTAATATAAATAACTGATAATGAATTAATGCATAAATTATGAATTTCGAATCAAATGCAATAACAATGTTAAATTAAATTTAAATGTTTGATCCTATAGTTTTCAGTGCTTCTCAAACTTTTTCATTCATGACCCCATTTTTCATTACGAGATTTTTCGCGACCCCAGTATTAAATATGAAATAAAACATACTAGTACATAAATCATTTACACACTTATTAAAATGATATTAATTATGAAATAAAACATACAAGTACATAAATCATTTACACACTCGACCCTATTTTTCATTGCGAGATTTTTCGCGACCCCAAGTATTAAATATGAAATATATTACGAGATTTTTCGCGATCCCAGGTATTAAATATGAAATAAAACATACAAATCTTTTTCGTGACCCCAGGTATTAAATATGAAATAAAACATACAAGTACACCATTACGAGATTTTTCGCGACCCCAGGTATTAAATATGAAATAAAACATATTACGAGATTTTTCGCGATCCCAGGTATTAAATATGAAATAAAACATACAAATCTTTTTCGTGACCCCAGGTATTAAATATGAAATAAAACATACAAGTACATGCGATCCCAGGTATTAAATATGAAATAAAACATACAAGTATATAAATCATTTCCCAGATATTAAATATGAAATAAAACATACAAGTACATAAATCATTTACGCACTTATTAAGATGAACACAATCAACCAACTACACTGAAAATTCATATATGTTGTCATACGTTAAATATTGGGCATTTGTGAAATTACATAAAACTGAAATTCAAGTGTTTGAATTTAATTTTCTAAGATGAACACAATCAACCAACTACACTGAAAATTCATACGTTGTCAAGTTAAATGTTGGCATTTGTGAAATTACATAATAAACTGAAATTCAAGTTAATATTGGGTGTTTTGTGAAATTACATATAAACTGAAATTCAAGTGTTTGCCAACCAACCACACCGAAAATTCATATGTTGTCATACGTTAAATATTGGAGACAACTACACTGAAAATTCATAAGCTATCATACGTTAAATATTGGGCATTTGTGAAATTACATATAAACTGAAACTACACTGAAAATACATATGTTGTCATACGTTAAATATTGGGCGTTAGTGAAATTACATATAAACTGAAATTCAAGTATTTTAATTTAATTTTTGCCAACTACATTGAAAATACATATGTTGTCATACGTTAAATATTGGGCATTTGTGAAATCGAAAATTCATATGTTGTCATACGTTAAATATTGGGCATTTGTGAAATTCATATGTTGTCATATGTTAAATATTGGGCGTTTGTGAAATTACATATATTCCAATGTTTGCATTTAATTTTCAACCCCAGCATTTCGCTTCGCAACCCATCATTTGAGAAGCACTGCTATAGTTTATAGTGCTGAAGATGGTTTTTGTACTGAAAGCACTTCACTTAATAAATAGTAATGTGCATAATTACTGCTGAAATGTGCTTGAGCTTAAAATATTAAGTTATAATAAGTCTAAGCAGAAATAATCTTAAGGATAAGTCTGAGCTTGTTCTTGTTATGAAAGAATTATTTGATATGACTTATATAGTTTATTCTAAATAGGATGCTGAAACTAAAAAAATATTCAGGAAAGTTCCAGCTATCCGAGCCTTTTTGATAAATAATAATAATAACTCAGTGCACTTGAAATACAATAATCATTGGTTGTTATAACTGTGGCTTTAATTATAAGTTTGTTCTTTATTTTTATTTAAGGTTTTTGGATCACCTGGTCAAATTGCACCAAAACAATGACCATAAAAAACTTTGTAAATAGATATTTATAAAAAGGCAATCAAGATTAACATGTAATAACCAATAATAATTATAAACTTTAAAAGGGTATATGATAAAAACCACACAAAATAACAAGTAGCATCATCATCAGTTCCACAAAAAAATGAAACTGTAAAAAGTTAATTATTAAAAC
This sequence comes from Olivierus martensii, assembly GCA_000484575.1. Lineage (NCBI taxonomy): Eukaryota > Metazoa > Arthropoda > Arachnida > Scorpiones > Buthidae > Olivierus > Olivierus martensii. The sequence goes on from AYEL01072636.1 coordinate 8,277, forward strand.
TAGTGTAAAAAGGCTATAACCTAATGTGAAATTAAGTGAAAGTATGTAAATTAAAAATTGTAATATTATTTTAAATTTGTGTAAAACACCACTATTTGATAAGAAAGGCAGCAATAATTAAAATTCTTCAGGTCTCATATAATATGGTTTTATACAACAGGCATTTTTTAGGAACTATCTACCATGTTATACAAGGGATATCTGTATAGTTTATTGATGCTCCCATTCTGAATTCAGACTCTTATAGTCAAGGATTATCTGTATTCTGGTTTTAGGAAATTGTTCTTATTAATATTTTCAAACTATATATTAACAAGGAAAGCTTTCTGATAAAACTAAATGCAGTTTGGATAAATAATTACAAAATGAGTTTTCAACCTAATAGTTTATGATATATTTAAAATTTTTTGCAATATATAGTTGATAGTTTCAGCATTTATTTCTATTAATACTATATTTTGATTGAAGTTGCAAAATATTGATACAAATTTCAATACTATTTTTTTGTTATTTGTTGTTAATTGTGATTAAAGTTTTGTATTATGTTCAAAAATTTTTTCTTTTTATTAAAAACATCATATTTTATGCTATTTTGATTAGAAATTAAATTATACTAACATTCCACATTTAAAATTTTGATTTTGAAGGTCATTAGAATAGCTGAAGATAGAATACTGAAAATGTTTCATCTAAAAGTTTAATAAAATTATTTTATCTAGTTACTGCTCAATAGTGTTGTTTTTAAAGATCTGTTATAAATTAGTTTTTTAATCAAAATTAATAGCATTATTTTTATATTGCTAAAGGTATTTTGATTTATTTGTTTCTTAAACTTGGATAATTTTTTATAATTTAAAATCTAAAATAAATAAATATAAAATTTCAAAATAAAACATATAACATCTACAATCTATAAGAAAATTTCATAATTCCAAACCACTCACAAATCATATGGCAAAGTTTTCAAGAATAATCAAAGAATATTTTATGCAGGTTCCCAATTAGCATACAATATATTTAATCCCATAATAATTTAAGTATCTATATGACTAAAGAATGTTAAAGAGTTAAGAAGTATGGAATAAGATATACTTCTTAATTATTAAATTTGCATGTGGTTCTAATACAAGATAGTAGCTATTCAAAACTTTAAAAAAGTTGATATTATTTTCTAACTTTTTGCCATTTACACATAATATAATCCTGGAAAAATTAAAATTTTCAAAATATCACATGATTTAGTAACTTTGTCTATATTTCTTAAGTTTTAATTGTAATTGAAAAAAGTTGACCAAATGATATAATTTAAACAATCAAAAAACAAATGTCATCGTGGACATTTTTAGGATTCTAAAAATATCTGCAAGGAGTCTTACTTGTTTAGATTATATCATTTGGTTAATTGTAGCTTTATTATTTGTTGTAAATTTATAAAATGAGTTCTGCAACTCAAAAAAGATTAAAATTTACATATGATAAATAAATAAATATAAAATAAATAATTAAAAAAATTAATTAATTATTAAGAAATAAATAAACTCAAAATTTGCATAATGATTTTGAAAATAAAACTGTTCTATAATAAAATAAATGTATAGAAATTTCATTCATACATGGAGAGTTGAATTTTGTTTCATAAAAATTTTTCAATTTGTTTTTACATATTATTAATCTAACCGTTTCATTCAACCTAATCATATAAGATTTAATTTTTGTAATTATTAAAAACATATAAAATAAAACTATTATTTATCATGTTTTAGTCAAATTAGTCTGTTATTTGGTGCATTTCTTAAATTTTTTAATGAATTAAAAAAATCATTTACATGAAGTAAAAATCAATTTCCTAAATAGAAACTTAAATATTTTTTCTTTGATCAGATAAATGTGTGTAAAATTTACCTTGAATGAAATTAATTTGTTTTCTTTAGTGATAGAAAAGACATAATGAGGTTTCTTATTAGGTTGCCAACATGATTTGAAATGACCTTAATTTCTTTCTAGACTTTTCTTTCATATAAAAACCTTCATATTGAAATTCACTTTACAACATCATTAATCATCATTTAGTACTAGTTTTAAATTGAAAGAGAGTACATTTTTTTCAGTGAACTCTTTTAGATGAAAAAATTAATTAGTGAAATCTCTTGTTTAACAAGTTAATCATTATTATTATTACTGCACCACTGTTTTAATTTAAATTGATAAAATAACCAGTCATTATACATCTTTCTAGCTGATTATTTTTTAACATCTGTATTTCCAATATTTATTTTCAAATTCATCAATTGACAACTTCTATTTCTAATACATCATTGTTTATTTGTATTCAAACATACACATTTATATTTTATAATTTATCTCATACCAAAAATGTGAAATTTGATATGAAATAAAAACAAAATCCCCATTTATTATATTGAATTTCATATAAATGAGGAATAATAATAATAAATTCATAGAAATTTTAATCTTTTGTTTTTATTTATATTTAGTTAATTTGATCTTTTAATTGATTATTAATCTTTTATTGTGAATATTTCCTTTTTTTAACAAATTTATAATTCTGTTATTTATAGTAGGTTGACAAACAGATCTGATTAGTAAAATTCTAAAACTACATATTATTTTTGGAAAGAAAAGATATTTGCAAGCAGTATTTTCTCATTTGAAAAAAATCTGATATTACTATATTCTTCCAACAATCTATTAAAGATGAGAGTTTTATTTATGTAAGTATCAAAAGGAGATACAGGATAGTTGTGTGTCCCATAAAAAATAGTTCTGTTTATAATTAAATATTGATTTCCTAGAATAATTGCCATTGAGATATCTGTAATTATTATATCAATATATTCCTTTATAAGTAAATTCACCCATAAATCAGAAAATACTACTTGCTTATTTTATTCTAAAAACAGTTCAAAACAGCTCTTTAGCAAGAAAAAAGTTTATTGTGGCAAAACGTTTTCGAACCAAGAGTGGTTCCTCTTCAGTGCCATTCCGTTTACAAATATAGAACATTAACCGACTATTATATTATCGAACAATATAATA
>AYEL01072637.1:0-29503 GCA_000484575.1 Olivierus martensii
ATTGTTCGATAATATAATAGTCGGTTAATGTTCTATATTTGTAAACGGAATGGCACTGAAGAGGAACCACTCTTGGTTCGAAAACGTTTTGCCACAATAAACTTTTTTCTTGCTAAAGAGCTGTTTTGAACTGTTTTTAGAGTAAATTCACCCAAATAAATATTTAAAAAATTTAAGCTCTTCTGATGGAATAATATTTTCAATCAGATACTAAAGCTAAAAAAATTATTTTCCAATAGGAATTTTCAAAATAATAGTTTTAAAATATATCAGAAAATTAAAAAAGTTTTATCGGTAATATAATTAGTATTGATAAATGCCTATTAAAATTAGATTGTGTTGATATGAGATTATATTACTATTGTATATGAAAATGTGTTAGGAAACTTTTATGAAAAATTTATTGTGTTTGATTGTTTTCCATTTAATATAATAAGAATGGATATTGGAAATTATAATATTTATAAATCAAATAAACTGTGATGCTCTAATGTAATATTTTGTTAATTAAGGATAAGATATATAAAAACCATAAAGCTCTATGGTATAAAATTCTTTATTCTGTGAGATACACTAATATTTTCAGTCAAATATAATTGAATTTTTACAGGAACAAATAGAATAATAATTGTTAGTTCTGCATTAATTATTTCTGGAGAAACTCATTTATATTTGACTGAAAATGTTAGAATACCTTATGAAATACCATTCTACGATGTGTTATTTTATTAATTATTGTGAGTAGTGTTAACACCAACTTATAGAGGTTGTTTTCCTTAAGAATGTAGTTTATTATGATCAGTTGTTTACTGTGTATAATTTGATTGCTGCATTGTATGTTACAGCAATTTATGGTATAAAATGGCGAAGTGTATAATGGCTTTGTTATTATAATTAACCTTTTATATTCTGAACATAGTATGTGTAATTTTGCTTATTTGTGATAAAATATTTGCAATCTTTTTTCACTGTTTGCAAGTCAAAATTCAATTATTTGCAGATACAACTGAACCATCCTAGATCATTTTTTAACTGATTAGTTATGACTATTATAGCACCTCTGCAAAATGGAGTTTGAATGTATTTACTTTCTAGTGCATATCCTATCTCCTAACTTTCATTTCTGCACTTTTGGATATCTTTGATATCTCTCGCTTTTCTCCTGTATCTTACAAAGTTACTTAGTTGATCATTTTAAACTGAATTTATACTTACATTACTGCTTCTAAATATAATCCTGATTATCATAATGGCTTCTAATTTAAATACAAGGGAAGGGAATTTAAACATAGTTCATTAACACCAAAGCACCAAATAGCAGCTTAAAATAAACACTCAACTTTATTAAAAACGTTTTTGGTATTAATACTATACCATCGTCAGTTATACAATTATAAAAAAGAACTACTTCACAAGATTCTAGAACAAATAATTATCGATTATTTTTTAAAATAAATTAACGTACCTGAAGAACGGTCCTTGGTTATACAAAGCTTGCATAAACAAAAAATAAATAAATAAAATAACCACTTAAATAAATGAAAACACAGCACCTCTTGCAGTAAAGTATCAAACTAAATTACTGCAAGAAGTGCTGTGTTTTCATTTATTTAAGTAGTCTTAGTTGAAGCAGTTTAATAGTTTTGTTAAAATAACCACTAAAGTATAAACAAAATGTTATAGCATAAAATAAAATAAAATACAACATCATAATTTTAAACAACGGGTCGCATTATATAAGAAGTGAATTTGCTAGAAAGTAATATATTGAATTACTAAATAAATTATAAACTATATATTGGCTAATGTTATATGTGAGTATGATAGGAATTAATTGTATGTTCTATATTTTATAATATAGAACACTCAGAATAAGCCAGCTTATTTTCTATTAACTAAGAAGTTTATAATTCCATCAATAAATATTAATTCAAGGTTATAGTCTTCTATTTTTTTTTTTGCATATTTTACACCCCCTTTCCAATCAGGGAGATTCTAAGGGGGTAATAGTTTTCTATTAATCACTGACAGAGAATGGATGAGTTAACCAATCAAAAACAGATGCAAGATTCAAATATATTATATAAATATTATTAACTTTCAAAACTTCGATATTTAGCAAAAGTGAACTGTATTAAATTTGTATTAGATTTAGCAGCATAACATTAAGATGTGTGAATATTTTTTTTGTGTTGAATTCACTATATTAATAAAAATTTTTTTAAAAAATTATATAAGTTTTTCAAAAACATGTAATGTTGATTTAGATATATTGAGTAGATGATGTGAAGATGCCATGAGTAAATTTTTATTATTATTAGGGATGGGTATAATGTATGATCTTGACCATTATATAGGGACAAAATGTGTCTAAACTTAATTGAAATAGGAATAAAAAACTGGTCCCTATACCTAGGAATAACTTCTTCTTTTCTGTTTATATGGAGGGTGTAGCCACCACTTTATCCTCCGAGATGTATAAATCGTTGATTACGGTCAATGTGTAGCTTGAATATATTGTTCTAGGGCTTGAATATATCTGGAAATATTTCCGGTATTTTGCGGCCATAGAGAGTCGCCAGATTAGTGATCGCCGAGACAATGCCAAAATTTGTGCTCAAACAGGTAGGATAGGGAGCATATTGTATGCATTTTGTCCAGAAGTGGAAAGGAGTTTCTTTGGTGTGACAGTGCGGACAATTTGGTGATTGACTCAATCAACGGGAATAGAGGAAGGAATTCAAACAGATATTGGTACGTAAGCAGCAAAATGTGATTTCAGAAAGGCGAGAGCTACAATGCTTGTAATGCCAGCGGTGGGTTGGGTCGATGTGAGTGACAGCATACCTCTGACCAATTAGATTCGTGACTTGCTCTGCATGTATATCGACATTGTTATTGCAATGATAGTTAGTGATGTCACTTGAGAGGACGGAGCGCCAGACGGAACCATTGGTGTATTGTGAATGAGAGAGAGCGTCTGCCTTTTCATTGGGGTCAATGCCAACATGACTCGGCGTCCATGCCACTTGGATCAGCAAGGAGAAGTTTGCCAATTGAATGGCGATGTTCTGAACCACTGGTGACGAATGTAGTGACAAGTTCTCCAGAGCCCGAAGCAGGGAGAGGCTGTCAGTGTGAAAAATTGTGGGATGGTTTCACTGTTGACAAATACAAATCACTATGGAAAGGGTGACAGCTTCTGCTAAAGATGAAGCACTTGTTGTCCACAGAGAGACAGGCGTGATAGTGTTGATCCAGGATATATATCCCGATTGCTGTCTGCGATGGTGATTTAGAGGCATCCACTGCCACTTGTTGCCAGTCCTGCCAGTGTTCTGCCCAGATGAAGTGGAAAAACTGTTGGTATGCCAGTTTAGGAAGATCAGGTGTCTGGAATGGCAGGCCCCTAGAACACAGAAGGGTGCTATCATTTCTAATGAAGGAATAATCCCCCTGGCACTGATAATGGAGGGCAGTTGAATGTCTGCTTGGGTGGCCAAGCGTGCGCTGACTAGGTCGAACGGCTGTTGGTACGGTCGCTAACAATAAAATTGCAGGTACTGTGTGTTCTGGAAGGTTCATCTGAGTGGAGAATTGACTACCTGAGAGATTTGAGTAATAAAAAATTTTAATGCCTGATGTCATAAGCTGATGGAGAGAGGGGGAATCCGTGCCTCTGCCAACAGCATGGGAAGGGGCATAGTATTTGGAAGACCAAGGCAATGTGAAGTGCAGTATGGTAAGTTGAGTTCAAACAGCGAAGTGTGGGTACCGGAAGTTGTACGAGTAACGGTGTTCCAAACTTGATGATAGGATAGATGGTGATGTTGACAATCCATAGCAACTGGTCTGTCCAAATCCCAAACTATCAGGATGCAAAGAATTTTAAGAAAAAGTTAGCTTTGTTGACCTTGTTTATGATGTTGACAATCCATAGCAACTGGTCTGTCCGGATCCCAAACTATCAGGATGCAAAGAATTTTAAGAAAAAGTTAGCTTTGTTGACCTTGTTTCGAACAAAGTTAATATGCGCTGTCCAAGTGAAGGTAGACGTTAGGTGCATGCCCAAAATATGTACCATTGGTTGATGTGGAATGGTCCCATCGATAGTAGCAATATTGAGTGGTGACTGATGAATGTTTGGAGAAAACTCAACACTTACTTTTTGACGTGGAGATACGCAGGCTCCATCTGGTCAGCCAATATTCTAGCCTGGTTTGGTCTGCTGGTGAGAAGGTAGATATCATCTGCATAGATAAAACATTGGGTGTCCCATGGAATATTCATCCAAATGTCCATCAAGTAAATGGTGAACAGAATGGGAGCTAACACTGTCCTCTATGGAACACCGTGTTGCCAGGGCTGAAGGGATGACAAGACTCCTCTCCAATGGATTCAAAACTTGCAATTACAAATAAAGTCTGTGCACCAGTTGAGTAGGCAGCCCTCTATCCTGATGTGGCAGAGTTTGGCAATCAGCACATGTTGGCATAGAGTCATAGGCTCCCTCTATGTCCAATGACAGCAGAAAAGTCCAGTAACGTCTCATCTGAGCAATGGCAATGTGGCGATGGATAGTTACTATGATCAAGGTCACACCCCAATTTTTGAAAGAAACCGGAAGATTGATGGGGGTGGAGAAGCTTTTGGAATTGGAGATGCACAATAAGCCGTCAAAGAATCATCCTTTCGAAGACCTTGGCAACAATCAATGTCAAAAAAATTGGGTGGTAGGCCATAACTGAACTGGCGTCACCTCCTGGTTTAAATATGGGCACAATAGCTGCAGATTTCCAACTTGACAGGGAAACCCCCATTCTCAGATCCTATTCAGCTGCTGAAGCAGGTACTGTCTTCCTGTGATGTTCAGGGCTGCCAAGGTTCTTTGGGAAATCCTATCTGGGCCAGAGGTACAATGTTTAGTACGGGTGATGGCAGTATTCAGTTCCTGAAGAAAGAACTTGTCATCCCCGGTCCAGAGATGTTTGTTTTTGGGCTGTACTATCGGAACGAAGGCCCCCTCCTGAAGTGAGCACCATAATCTTGAGCTAGAGCTTCAGCCTGAAGAAATGGAGAAGTGATGATTCCAGATGGGGTTCGCAAGACATGTTGTGAATGAAGGGGTAAAGATGTCTGTGTTCAAAAACGATGGAACAGGTGATAAATGGACTTTGATTTGACACCTGCTGTGCAGATATGTTGCCACCATTTCCTCCGCACTTCTTTTGCTGCCTTTCGAAGGAGAGCATCAAATCGTCGATATCCAAGTTGTTAGACTAACATGCCTTAGAGCTGTGGACAATGCTCATCGTTTCTTTGCTCGAATATGTCTGCAGTGGATGTTCCACCAAGGAGGGCCTTTGGAAGTTCTTGCAGCATGGTAGTATGTGAAGTAGTCCACTGTTGTTGTCTTCAACCCATCAATCAGGTCAACATATGAGTCATGAGAGGATGTCAGTTCTGTAATAACTGACACTAGGCTGTCTTCCACCATCGCCCAATCTGTGTAGTGTTTCATCTGAGGGGAGGGAAGAGGATTATCCGCTCTGAGACCTAGCAAAGAGTGAAGATGGTTGCTGCCTAATGGGTCAGAGAGCACTTCCCACTGGGCCTCCCCGTAGAGATCCACAGAACACATGAAGATATCTACTGTCGAGGAACCACTTGGCCAAAACGAAGTTGGAGCGCCCAAGTTCAAAATGCACATTGTTTGTTGCAACCTATGTTGACAGTTGACAACCAAATGTATTCGAAGTAGTGGTGCAATCATCCCAAATGGGGTGGTGTAGGTTCCAATCACCACCAATAAAGCAAGAAGATGTGATAAACGAAACAAACTCTCGTAAAACAGATGCCAGCATTTTCCTATGGGGGGCATGACATCCTCCATCTTGACATCCTCAACATAATGTTGAGGATGTCAAGATGAAAAGCTGCACTAACAGGGTCGTGCATTGCCATTCCAGTTCAGGGTCTGAAATTGAACACGAATGACTAGTGGCAGACTATCGATCTGCAATGGCTGTTAGGATAACTCCTCTGCGGCCAGTGGTGCAATCGACACGAAAGATTGTGAAGCCTGGAAGGTTGAAGAATACTTCCAGAGAAAGCCATGTCTCTTGAATCAAGATAATGTCTGCAGAATGGAACTATTCTGATGTGATGAGCAGGTCTCTTTTGCCTCTGGTCCCTCTTGCATTCCATTGTATGATATGAAGACAAATCTTATCATGTTGTCTATCCATTTTCTGCTGGAGTAGTGGCGGTGATTTGCTTTTATGTGGTCTGCTATTGAGGTATAGAAGGGATGATCAACATCTACTTCTGGATGAAAAAGTGGGGGGGACCTCTGTGGATAGCGAAGATGAGGATAGAGGGGGCTGCTGCGATTGATCCATCGCTCTTGAATCTTTTGTCAACGGTGGCTGTGGAGTAGGTGTAGATTGACTATTGTTGTCCGCTACTGACATTTGCTCCCATAGAGATGGAGGCTTACAAGGAGAGGGCGCGAGGGCCAGAAAATGGAATGAAACGAAATTTATTTCTGTAAGATCAACATAAGTCATGCTTTTTATAAATATAATTATGACCTTATATTAAGAATCCTATATTCTCAAAGCTTATAACAATAAGTCAGAAATTAATATTTTAAACTCAAGCACATTTCAGCAGTAATTATGCACACTACTATTTATTTAGTGAAGTGCAAAACCATCTTCAGCACAATAAACTATAGAATCAAACACACAAATATAATTTAAAATTGTTATTACATTTAATTCAAAATTCAATTTACGCATTAATTTATTATCAGTTATTTAAATTAACATATTCATTATAAAATAATAATATGATGGCAGAAATGCCGAAAGCGTTAGTTCCGTAAATAAATGATGTTTATTGAATTATTCTCTACTGCGTACAGTGCTGTCCTTTTTATTATTATGTTTTAGAGAGTATAAGCAGTTAGTCTGATTATGTTTGATTCTTTTTGTGTTCCATATTCCATTTATTGTAAGCTGATAAGGATTAATTTCTCAATTAATAAAATTTCTTAAATAAAAAGTTGTCATTATTTTTTCTGAAGTTTATTGCAAAAAAACTTCAAAAAAGTGATTGAAATTAATTATTTAAACAATTAAACTTTTTGAATGCTTGTGTTCCATATTCTATTTATTGTAAGCTGATAAGGATTAATTTCTCAATTAAAAAAATTTCTTAAATAAAAGTTGTCATTATTTTTTCTGAAGTTTATTGCAAAAAACTTCAAAAAAGTGATTGAAATTAATTATTTAAACAATTAAACTTTTTGAATGCTTGGTCTCCAAAAAAAATATTTTTCTAATCTCTTTCTGTACACTAACTTCTTTTTCTATTTCACTGATGGTAATAAAATTTTCTGTGTTCAATACCTTGTTTGTTGACTTTGGTGCCAAATTCTCTTCGATGTTATGTAATTCTAAATGTCATAATAGTAAACCTTATTGCATCAAATAACTTGGAATAAGTGCACAAATAACTTATACCCAAATTAGAATGTAAGAATTTTTAAATAAGTTTAATATATTATAGCAAATTTAAAAAAATTATTTTAAGTTTTGATGTGCTATATTTTTCTTCTTTAATTTATATTGGTAAAATTATTTCATCTAAATAAAAATGGCTAATTTCACAGGCAAACAATAATATGGGAGTTTTTAAAGTATTCATGCAATACAAAATAGATTTCAAAACAACAAAAAGGTAAAACAAAGGTAGCTAACTAAAATGATGCATTTAATTAATTAAATTAATATATATAGTTATTTCTATTTTTCTAACAGTTACTGATAACTCTTGATAAAAGCTTGAATTTTTAAATATTTTACTAAATCAGTGGTCTTAAACTCAAATTGCATGTGGGCTGAATGCACATTTCAAAAGGAAATGAAGGGCTGAATATTTTTAGACAAAATTACAATGAAAGGGAAAGTGGGAGTAATTATTGATATCAAGTGCAGGTTCAGTACTGCAAAGTCGCGGATTAGAACGAATGCAATACTATTAATTATAACTAAATCTAACGGTTAGCGACTCTGCAAATTCCAGAGTTCTGCCTGAGCTCAGGTCTTTGGAGTAATTATTGATATCAAGTGCAGGTTCAGTACTGCAAAGTCGTGGATTAGAACGAATGCAATACTATTAATTATAACTAAGTCTAACGGGGCTGCATTTAGGTCTATGCTCTCTAGAGCCTTTATCCATATTACAAAATGGTCTGATAGGAGAGAAAAGATCCAGTTTATATTTGAGCAAGGTAGAAAGCATGGTTACGCCCTTGGAATATTGAAGGGTATTGCAAATATATCTTACTGTTACACTGTTTGTGTATTTGCTAACTTTAAAAAATCTGGTATATTTTTAACAAAATAATATATTTTAAAATAATATAAATTAAAAATTTCTTTAAATAATTAAAACAGGCATTATTGTAGATCTGCCTTTTTATTACATTTTTACTTCGTAACTGTGCTGTACTTTGTAAATGTACTTCGTTACATTGCCTACTCCTAGAATTTATATAAAAATTTCTTATTTTCAGGTGTTATTTGGGGACTCTTAAAAGATAACAAATTCTTGTGTTTTTCTAACGAGAGTACTACACCTCTGTCATTTCAACCACCTGATTTAAATGATGAAATTTGTTGTTTAACATCAGCTCCAGGAGCATTGTGGATACTCACATCATTAGGTAAAATTTTTATTAGAACTGAAATTTCCTGTATACATCCTGAAGGAATTGATTGGATAAAATTGGATTTATCACAATTGTGTAAGTATGTTTGTTTTAAATTAATTTCTGTAATATTCTAATACAGGCTTTGGAAAATTATCACTATTATAAATACTTTTTACCTCATTCAAAATAAAAAATATTTTGAGTGATTTATTTTCATAAACACAATAAGCCCATTCATGCTTATAAAATCAATAAACCAATCCTTTTAATTTAATACCAAAAAAATAGTAAAAATTTCGGATTTATTACTAGCATATTCTTCTCTTTGATTTTGTATCAGAATATAATTTGTTTTGAAAGAATAGCATAACTAATTATTATAAATATAAATTTTTTTTATAGCAAATGTTCATTTAGTTCATATAAGTTGTGGAAAAAACGTTGTTTGGGCTTGTGATAAAAAAGGAATATGTTATTTTCGTGCTGGTCCTCTTTCATTGTCTTCTGTGCAGACACTTCATCAAGCATGGATTCCTCTAGATTTGAATGCAGAACATGAAATGAGAACTTTTGTAAAAGTAAGTTAATTATCCTTATATTTGTTAATTAAAGTTCCATATCATGTATAAGATTTTGAAAAAAATTTGTTACAAAGAAATAAATCAAAACTGTGATTTTACATTTATATAATGAAATATCAATTTAGGTAAGAAAATTTCAGTTTAGGAAATATATAAATTTTTGGCCACATAACAAAATATATAGTAAAAAATATTAAAAAAAAATTATAATGATATATTTATTTTAACAAACTTATATATTTCAAATTTTTTTTATTTTGTATATTTAGAAAACTTATACAAGCAGATTTGTTGTAATTGTGTCTGCTAAACAATATAAAGATTTATGTAATCTTATTTTTATTAATAGTCAAATTTATTCACATTGCAAAGGCAATTGAACTGTTCAATAACCGTAAAATTATGCAGAACATTTCTAAAATTGACAAAATGGCCCTAGTAATTTTATTATAATGTAGATCTTTATTTTTCTTTGATGAAATGATATACAAATGAAAGAAATAACATTCCAGCTAGTAATTAAACTTCTACTTGTTGTTCTTGCATTTAAGAATAGGATTACTGGAGATAGTCAGGCAGATGGGCATAGGAAAATAATATATAAAATGATCAATCTCTAATTAATATATTTGGATAGTGTTTTTCATTTTTGCTATATTTAATATTAAATATAGTTCAAATTATTTGCTATGAGATACTTTAGAAATTCTGATTTTTCTGGCATAAAATATATTTTGGAAAAAATACAAGTTGTATTAGTATTAGCTGAGTCAGTACTGCATTTAGTATATTCAACTTATATAAATGTGATTTACACAGGGCCGGATTATTTAATAGGCATAGCAGGCATATATCTAGAGGCCCCTGACAGTAGAAGGCCCCAAAAACAGGTTAAAAATCATTGAACAATTTTATAATAATTTAAAAAATTTTTATGTTTAAGGGCATTAAAGGATTTTAATTTGACCTTATATTTACAGACTATATTTCAGAATCTTTTATACAATTTGTAATTAATTTAATATTTTTATCATTGTATATCCAGTTCAATGCACATCAGAAAAATCAAAATCATTTTAGAAATTTTTTAAATATAATAATATTATTATTATTATTTATTTGTAAGATGGTGTGAATGTGTTTATTAATTTGTGTTTGGTTGCAAGCTTTTGGGATATTATGTTTGCTACTTGGTTGTGTCTGTGCAGGTAGTCTGTTTGTTTAAGCAGCTTGCAACCCAACATAATGTGTTGAATTGTTTCGGGTGCTATGTGGCATTTCCTACATGTGTCGTTTGTTAATGTGCTGTCTTTCAGTATGTATTTTCTGTAGTTTTTCATGTTTATTACCTGGTCTTGTATAGTTATTATAAACCCTTCTGTTTCTGTAAATAGATCCCCCTGATTAACCAGCTGTTTGACGCTTTGGTGTCTATAAGGTGTTTCTGAAGGTGATGTGGGTGTCTGCCATGGAGTTCCTTTCTACGCCAGGATGTTTTTTTTCTTATATGTGTGCATTGTTGTCTATTTGGTTTGGAGTGTCTTTCTGTAAATTTAATGGTGTTATGTTTCTATCAGCCAAGACTATAGCTTTGTGTAGTGGTATGTTTCTATCTGCCAAGACAATAGCTTTGTGTAGTTGTGATGTATGATGGAACTCTCTCAGATTATAGATCTGTCTGTCGTGTAAATGTGGGATGTAGAACTTTCTCATATTATAGATCTGTCTGTTATGTAAATGTGGGATGTCAATAAGACCACATCCACCTTCCTTGTGTGGAAGAGTAGTTCTTTCTACAGGATCGTGCAGATAAATCTGGAAAAATCGCGATGTAATTAAAAACGACAAAATTGCAAGAAAAAATAAATTTATTATAAAGAAAACTAGATAAAAACATATTTACATTATATACAATTGCAGTTACTCTATGTAGCCGCCATCTGATGCTACAACCTTTTCCAGGTGGGTCCGGAAACTCTGACACGCACGCTTCATTCCTCTCGGTTTAACGAGGTCATGACCTCAACGATGGAAGCTTTCAGGGAGTCTTTGCTGTTGTGGTGGTTTTCGTTGACCTTTGATTCGACAACGCCCCCACATGTAATAGTCGAGGGGATTGCAGTCGGGGCTTGAGGGAGGCCACAACTCGGGCAACCAATGGTATGGGAGACTGCGGCGATAAATCGCCACTCGATTAAATCAGTGACAAATCGTCACTCGATCAAATCAGCAACATATTCGTCACTCCTCTTACAGTCAGACCGCTTTCGATGTTTGACCCGGCCAGGAATGACTTCCTCCGTCTCAGACTCCCTGAACCTCTTCGCTAGGTCATAAACCTGCGTCTTCTTGTAACCGAACCACTCGATTATTTCTCGCGGCGACTTTCTGGCATGAAGAGAATCGAGTATAGCCACTTTCCGATCGTGCTCTGCACGTGCTGATGATTTGGCAGCCATTTTGTGAATGCCTACTCTCTACCAAGGTCACTACCGTGTCACGTGCAAGTATAGCCAAATTCCCGCCAAAACAGAAATAGCGAAAATTCGTGCGTTAAATTTGTCCGGATTTACCTGCATACTTGTACACTTCACCCTCTTCCATGGATTCAATAGTGTCTCCATTTTCAAGAGTGAAGCCTCCTTTCTTTAGGACTCCCTTTTCTATGTGGAGTGTTTTGCATTTGTCGAGGCCAAACTCCATGCATATGTCTTTTGAAAATGTGTGCATGATTTGTAACAGCTGTTGTAATTGTGTTTGTGTTGAGTTGTACAGTTTAATGTCATCCATGTAAAAGAGATGTGAATGTGTGTAGTATGTTGTTCGGTTTTGTCTAATGTCATAGCCACAGTTCGATGTGTTCAGGTTGTTAGAGAATGGATTTAGGGCGAGGCAGAACCAAAGTGGGCTGAGCGAATCGCCCTGGAAAATACCACGTCTAATGTGTATGGGTTCTGTTGCTACGTGATTGTTATTTATGGTGACGTGCAGTGTTGTTCTCCAATGTTGCATTATGTTTTGTAGGAATGTGATGTATTTGGTATTGATTTTATATAGTTGCAATGTGTGTATGAGCCATGAATGTGGTATGCTGTCAAATGCTTTTTTGTAATCTATGTAAGCTGTGTGTAAGTGCTTGTGTTGTCTGTGTACTTGTTTTAGTATTGTTGTATCGATGATCACCTGCTCTTTGCACCCCATGTGACTTCTACAGCAGATTTTTTCTTGTTCTGTGAGAATGTTGTTTTCTTCGATGTGTGCGTATATTTTGTTGGTGATATAGGAGGTTAAAATTTTGTATAGTGTTGGTAGACATGTGATTGGTCTATATTGTGATGGGTTTTCAGTATTTGTGCTCTTGGGTTTCATGAAAGTGATGTCGTGTGTAAGAAAGGAAGGTGTGTCTTTTGGTTCGTGTATGAGATGTGTGAGATGTTTGGCTAGTAAGTCATGAAGACATATAAAATGTTTGTATCAGAAATTCTGGATGCCATCTACACCAGGAGCTTTCCAGTTCTGAGTGTATCTAGTTGTGTTTGTGAGTTCTTCAGTAGTAATGATGGTATAAGGCATTTCTGGTACATCTAATGTGCATGTCTCCTCTTCTGCAATCCAGCTGGCTCTCTGATTGTGTGTAACTGGCACTGCCCACAGAGCAGACCAGAAGTTAGTGAGTGATTGTTGTGTTGGTATTTCTCTGTTTTGTGCTTGTCTAGGGTCTTTAGTATTTATGTTTCTGTAGAATGTCTTTTCGTTGTTTGTGAATAGTGTGTTGTCTAGTTTACGTGCTAGACTGGTTTTGTATCGTTTCAGGCATTGTGATTTTGCTGAAAATTTCTGTTTTAGTATGTCTATGTATTCTTTAATGTATGTGTTGTGGTTTTCATGGCATGTGTGTGTTTTTAGTTTTCTGAAAATCTTTCTAATAGATTTCATGAGTTTTGTGGATGTGTTGTTTTTTTGTGTGTTGGGTGAGTCTACCTAGTTCTGTTCTGATTTCGTTTATTTGTTTTTCGAGTCTATTATTATTATTATTATTAAAGGTCATATGTTTGTGCATTTATCACTACTAGATCTTAAAGTATCTTTTAAAATTTGCCATGACAAATTCAGACTTCTCAATGCCATAACTTTGAAATAAGAAATAAGAAACAATTTAACACATTATGTTGGATTGCAAGCTGCTTGCATAAACACAACCAAGTAGCAAACATAATACCCCAAAAGCTTGCAATCAAACACAAATTAATAAACACATTCACACCATATTACAAATACATACCAGACACAATCTTAGAAAACTCAACACATAAGATGTACTACGACAGAACAATCCTAATAGACAAAACCGTACACCACAACAGACCAGACATTACTCTCATAGACAAACAAAACAAAGTTACCTACATTATGACATTTCAATACCAGACACACACAACATCCAGGATACATTCACCCAAAAAATTAGCAAATACACAGAACTTTCACAAGAAATTAAGCATCTCTGGGGAATGCAAAAGGTAGTCACAGTACCCATCATTCTCTCCTCCACAGGAGTAATCCCTCACACTACACAAAAGCCTCAAAACATTAGATCTACATCCCAAGACATACATAACACTACAAAAAGCATCACTACTCAATACATGTAACGTAGTAAGAAAGTTTCTCAGCACTGACACAGACAGTTAGTTAAATTACAATTAAATATCACAAGTAGCTATGTCTTGACTCATGTCCAACATAGCACTTTACCCAGGAGATAATGCATGTCCACATTGATGTACTATAACAATAATAATAATATATAATAATCTAATATAAAAAATTTCAGTAAAATTGATTATTTCTACAAGAATCACATTTTAAATGTATTATTTAAAATAAAATTAATAGATATATGGTATTGCCCCTAGGTTTGGGCAAGTGGGGCAGTTGCTCTGGGCCCCACAGTAATATGTGCAACTTTTTGTTTTTATTTTTTAGTTAAAATATAAGAACCAATGAGTAAGATTCAAAATTGCAGCTTTTAAGTGTAGCAAAATTTTGTATTCAAGAAACTAACATTATAAATAAAGTTAAAAGAAGTCAAATTAAGAAAATGTAAATGTTTATTTGATTATGTAGAAGTAGATGCATGTACAAATGATCCTGAAAGTAATTTTTAAAGAAATTATTTATTAGCAATAATAGACCAAAGAATAGCTTCAATAAAAGAGAGATTTGTACAAATTCAAAATCATACTAAAATTTTTGGTTTTCTCTACAATAGTCCATTATTATGAACAATGAAAAATCAACTTAAAAAGTATTGCATGGATTTAGACATAATGTTAAAACAAGATGATAACTAAGACATAAATGGAGTTGAATTATAAGAAATTAAAATATTTTGCTCAATATATGTTCTAATTACTGAAAATTCAATTCCATTACAATGCCTGAATATGCTATTGAAAGTGCACGATTCTTTTCCAAACTTCACTCTTAATTTAAGAATATTATTAACAATTCCAATTTCAACAACATCAGCAGAATGAAGCTTTTCAAAATTAAAATTGATTAAAAATTATTTATGCACAATATTGTCCCAATAAAAATTAACAAATTTGACGCTATTATCTATTGAACATGAAATATATGAAAAATTATATTGCAATGAATTAATAAAAGATTTTGCCAAAATGAAAGCAAGAAAGTTAAATTTTAATAATCATTAATAAATTAGTAGTAGTTATAAATGTATTTTAAAAAAATTGTTTTCTCTTCACAAATTTATTTTAATTTTTGTTATTTTTGTAATATATTTGTATAATTGTTTTTTAAATTTAAGTTCTTAAAAATATAATTTTATTATATTTTTAAGAATTTTGAATGCTTTAATTTTGATTTCTTCCATTTGATAAAATTTATTTATTTAGGAGGGGCCCCCTATTTCAGTTTTGCCCCAGGCCCTGTGAAAGCTAGGGGTGGCCTTGATGATATGCATGAAACATCATGTTATTCATATGATGAATGCTTATACTAAATAAAATATATGATTCAAAAAATAGAATTTTAATCATTTTTATTTAAATATTTGCTTTTAAAATTTAAGATATTTTTTCATTTATTAATTTTCTTTGAAAAACAGGATAAAACTTATGATCCAACAAAGAGTTCTGCTTTGAAAATTCAAATATCAAAAGTGAGTGAATTATTATTTTACATATTTTGCAAATTATTATTTTACAATGGCATTAAATGCATTATTTCATAAAGAGCTTTATTAAGTGTGCATTTTTGATGAAACAGAATGACCTTAAATTTTATTTATATAATTTAAATATAAAATTTTTGAAAATTTATATATTTTTTATTTTAATATATTTAAAACAGATATATTCAGGTCAAAATTATTTTATGGTCTGGGCAATTGATGACAAGCATAACATATATGTCCGTGAAGGAATATTTCCAGATTTACCCATTGGAACTGGATGGGTTTATGTTAAAGGAATTAAAGCAAGACAACTATGTTTAGCAAGAAATTTTGTTTGGGCTGTGACATTAACTGGTGATATATATTGTCGATTTGGAATTACAGACAAAAATTACATAGGTGATTATTGGAAAAAAATTCCAGGAAATGTTATTTCATTATCAGGTAATTTAATAATTAAAATATTAATCAGTTTTAAAAATGTTTTCAAAATTTGTTAATTATATTTCATTATAATAATAACAATTTGTAATACAAACCTAATAGACTATTATATGGACAAAAGAAATTTTGTAAACATTATATTTTTAAATAATTCATATAAAAATTGAATAATAAATAAATCAAACCATGTATGCTAAGAATTTTAAATATATATATTATAGTTAATTAATAATTATCCTCTTGTATTAAAAATAAGTAACAAAAAAATTCATATTTATTGAAATTCATATTACAATTATGTTAACATATAAATAAGTAAATAAAACAGCACTAAATAGCAAGAATAAGTTTTTAATTGGTATAACGTAGTGACAAATCGTCACTCGATCAAATCAGCAACATATTCGTCACTCCTCTTACAGTCAGACCGCTTTCGATGTTTGACCCGGCCAGGAATGACTTCCTCCGTCTCAGACTCCCTGAACCTCTTCGCTAGGTCATAAACCTGCGTCTTCTTGTAACCGAACCACTCGATTATTTCTCGCGGCGACTTTCTGGCATGAAGAGAATCGAGTATAGCCACTTTCCGATCGTGCTCTGCACGTGCTGATGATTTGGCAGCCATTTTGTGAATGCCTACTCTCTACCAAGGTCACTACCGTGTCACGTGCAAGTATAGCCAAATTCCCACCAAAACGGAAATAGCGAAAATTCCTGCATTATATTTTTCCAGATTTATCTGCACGACCCTGTATGACAGATTTCAGGTGATGGTACTGGTATTTTGTAAGTGTTGTTCTTTGGAGTGATTCAAGTTCTGTCCGTGTCCACTGTATCACTCCAAAGGAGTAACAACATAATTTAATGTTGTAAAAACAATTTAATTAATGTATATATTTATACAACGTCTTACTCTGACGTAGTGACTATTTTGAATTTTTCAAATTTTGTAATGTTCATGCGTTCTATAATTTTATGTTCTTAAGTTCTGTTCTGTTGTTTGAACATGTAACTTTCCTTGTTGCTGATGATGACTTATTAAAGTTGAAAGCGCTTCAGTGAAATTGTGTATTATTTTCCACTTTAAACATTGTGCTTATAATTCAGATAATTTATACTGAGAAAAATATTTGTTTGTCTGACATTCTGCACTCTACCACTTATGTAATGAAAGTATTTGTGTAAGATCATAACTAATCATTTTCAAAAATAATTCATTACTTCATGAAGTGGCAGTCACCAGTTTTATGTTAGTTTGCAATATGTATAAATAAACTTTAAATTTCTAATTATATTTTCACAATAAATAACCAAAATTCTTTAATACAGTATATTGTTTATTTGATATCTGATTTTTATTTATTAAATTTAAATAATGACTAAGATGTTCTCTCATAGAGTCATCTCCTTATTTTATTTATACTAATAAATTTTGAAATAGTTTCATGAAATAGTAGATTGAAATTATTTAACAAAGAATTATACAATTACAAAATAAATATTAAAAAATAAAATATTAATCAGTAATTGAACAAATAATTGTTCTGTTCTGATTGAAAATAATGATTGCATAAATGCAAAAATGGGAAAAAATGAACTGCCTCTTCTCTTGTTCAAAGTGAAATAAAGAACAAAAACAGAACAAATACTTTATTTTAATATAATATTTTCAGCACTACTAGCCATCTTCAGCAGTAAGCCAATCAGATACATAAAACATTATGTAAAAGAAAGGATTTTTGTTTTTCTCTTATATAATATTCTCTTTTCTTTCTTGATGTTCACATATATCACAATATATATTGAGGGCTATATATTCAGCCATTCTTTATATCACCAAAAACAAATTATTGAACAAATATTATCCTAGTTCAGTGTTTTCCAAACTGTGGGGCGTGCTCCACTCGGGGACATGAAAGAATTAGCAAAACCATCATTTTTAAGACAAGCAAGCAAAAAATAAATTCAAATTGGTGTCAAAAAAAAAAATGAATCAGCAAAATGAATAAAAATACATATATATCCATTTACCCGGAATCTTTCTGCAGTTGGTGTTTTAAAGTCAAAATATTGATCTCGTTTACTGATTGAAAAAGAATTGCAAGTAGTGAAATCTTCAATGACATCCCAATTTGAGAGAATTTATGCCGAAAATCAAGCCCATCCATCACATTAAATATTTTGTTATATTAAACATATATTCTATTTTTCATTTTTTTTTGTAAGATTTATTTAATTGTATTAAAAATTATTACACCATAATGAATATATATATATATATTTTTTTTTATGTACAAGAACATTATTTATACAAAATATGATATATTGTTTTGTAGTATTAAATTGTAAGTGGTAAGTATTTATAAAATTAGACTATTATGAAGATGATGGGGCATAGCAATTTTTTATGAAAAGAAAGGGGATGCAGACATAAAAAATTTGGAAATCACTGTCCTAGTTGATGATAATCATCCCTGTGCTCAAAAATGAAACAGGAATTGCATTTGTTTTGACTTCAGGAAAATACTTAAAATAAGTTTTTGAAATATGATATTCTGTTTGTTTATATAATTTTTATAAGGTCATATTTTGTAAATATTTGTTGAAAATCCACAGAAATATTATAAAAAATGAGTTTATATATATATATATAAGCTAGATGTAATTTATCAAAAAGTAAGGTTTCATTCATTGAGGAGATTTATATTAATAAATATCAACAAATTTTGAATAAAATTATGAAAAAAAAATTCTTCAATTTTATTAAATTTTATTATACTTGCTATGAAACACTTGATTAATAATGGATTAAGAGTAAAACAAAAATGACAAATTATAATTCTCCATTATGCTATAACATAAGAAGTATAATATAATAAATATCCAAATAAACTTTATAAAATTTAATGAACAAAATAAAAATCATTTGATTTTGAAAGGAATTAATTTGACATGAATGAAATGATCATAATAAATACAAATAGTCCTTGACTTATAGTATTCCAATCTTATGATTGCCCTTATAATATTATGAACTTGACTATTTTCACAGCATATTGGCTAGGAGTATTTTTTTTTTTCGTTTTATTAAAAATTAGCAAATCACTTACTACAGTGTTGCCACCTAGTCAGTGATCGAAAAGCGGACACTAAAAAAATTTTTTTCGCACAATGTTTATTAGTTATATAAAATATAGAAACATGAAAAAGTGAGCTTCTGACATAGATAAGGTTCATGTTTTATTTATTGCCTTAAAAATATATTTTTTATTGCTCTCGAGCTGCTTCCAAAATCTTTTTATTTTTTATTATTTTATCGAAAAAATCAGTATAATTAATATTTAAATTATTACAGATTAATAATTCTGCTTTTATTTTTCTGCTGTTAATCTATTTCCCCGTATATATACATTGTATCAACGTTACGGTGAATGTACTTCTGGTCGTATAAAAAAGTACAGAAATCAAAAATACACACTAATGAGATGATTGATCGGATTGACAGTCACTCCTTGCGGTGATATTTGGAACTAATATCGTCATTTAACAGAACTCTTGAAATTTAAATACAAGTTTCTCATAAAACTTTTTTTGTAAATTTTTGAAGAAAACCGGACAAATGAACCAATTATCGTAACATTCTTCGAAAAACCAGACTGTCTGGGGGAAACCGGTCAGGTGGCAACACTACTTACTTACCACCATGGGGATCCATGTTCAATTCCAAATGAGTTTACACCTTGAAGCCCAGTTCAATTTCAAATTATTTTATGATCTTGGACCTGGAATCAAATCTGGATGATTTTACAATCTTAAAGGATTCAAATTTTCAGTAATCCATTGTCTAAAATTACAATTGAGTCTCTGTAGTCTGGCCCTTTGCCAATCCGACTCTCTGTGAACTGTCACACCGCCCATGTGAAATTTTTATGTCACAACCATAGTCACAACTTGTCCATGTGCGAGAGAGAGAAAATGATGTAAAACAAATTGTAAGTTGCTGTTTGTTCATTGTGCAGGCATTATAATCGGACTATTTTTTAAGTTCGGTACACTGATTACTGTAAAATAGCATTTTTACTGTATCAGTGTTTGTTATTTATCTTTACATAATGTCACAAATCGGAAAAAGTGAAAAACGAAAACGCAAGAAATTGACTGTGGTCAAAAAGGCAGAAATATTTAAGATACTTGACTTGGGAGAAAAGTTTAGTGATTTGACTTAGTTTCATAGTATTGGATGAGCCACCATTTATGATATTAAAAAAATCGAGATAAAATTAAGGGTTTTGTGAAAGATTTGAACAGCAAGAGAGTGACAGGAAAGTCTTAATAAACTGAGCATATTTGCTTGTGTGATTCCATTTTTTCATTGAACATCCAATAATCTGACAAGCCTCGGAACCATATGTGTCAGATTATGGAGACTCTACTGTACTAATAAAATTATTACCATTATTGGTCATTTTTGATTTATCATCATAAGTCAATAACCTTGACTTATGATGAAGGTTATCAAAACATAACCCCATCATAAGTCAAGGACTACTTGTATATCTTTTTAAATTTTTTAAAAATTATGAATATTAGATGAATTATTTTATTTACCAGAAAATATGAGCCTTTTCTTATTGAATATACTAAGGGTAGGTTCCACCAACATCATATAACACTACTGTCGGTAAACGACATTGTCAGTGTAACAATGATCTTTTCTTTTCTTTTGTATGGTAAGCTTGGTGGCTAAATTTTGATTGCCCCTTTCCACTCTTGCCGCTTAACCATGCTGCCACGTCAACTCGTCTTTAATTAGTATAATGAACTGATATACTTTTGTCGCGTCTTTCTTCAATATCATTTTTCTCCATAATGGCTAGTCATTGGCCTCTAGCCTTTTACTGTGTTTTAGTAGTAGTCAAGAACTCTTACAGAAATAAATTTCCGTTTCATTCCGTTTTCTGTCCCTCACGCCCTCTCCTTGTTAGATATCACACGACAGCATTTTGGTCTACCTCTGCAGGAGTTACCAGATCAGGGTGGAGACAGCACCCCCTGGAGTTTCCAGAAGAAGGGTTGTGAGCAATGACAACTACTAAATGACAATGACCTACTCGCTGCAAGTCCTTCCACAGGCCTACAGTCAGCTACAGTTTTCTCAAGTACAGTCAGACGAAAAAGGACGTGAGCAATGACAAAACTCGCTGCAGGTCCTTCCACAGGCCTACAGTCAGCTACAGTTTTCTCAAGTACAGTCAGACGAAAAAGGACAGCTATGTCTGAAGATGATATAACAGGTGCGAATTGGTGTGCATTTGGTCCCGCTGAGGGCAGTAGGTTGGCGAGCCAGTCGTGATCACAGTGTTTGGTCTGTCATGCTAGCGTAAGAATGAGAGGTCAGCTTGAGTCATGCTAGCGTAAGAATGAGAGGTTGGCTTGAGGCACTCTTTCACCTCCATGTAAGAACAACAATCTTGGACTTTCCTGGAAAGAATCCATGCCTCCTCATGGTATTGGGTATAAGTAGGGTCCCCAGTCCGGTGGTTGGCCCAACAGTGAAGACAGTTATGGCAGTGCAGGCCGAGGTGTCATGATTTTTCCCACACGTTTCACATCTGGGGTTTCCCCAGCAACTCTGGACGGAATGGCCTTACACCAGGCATTTGGCACAAATACGAGAGTGTGAGACATACTGCATACAGCGAAAATGTTGAAAGAACATCTTGACATCTTGGATATCCAGTTGACTAACTGCTGAGATGAGGACCATGGAGCTGGGTGAATGTATACTGTCTACGATGGGGGTGAATTAGCTCACCTCCGAAAGCATGATGTTGTCCCATTGAATCCACTCCAGTGGATTCAACAGGACGACATCATTACCCATAGTTCTTGTGCAGAAAAGGCTGTGTCGATATTCTTTAGCAGGTACTCTGCACAAATACAGTCCAGAGACAGTTTTGCTGACACTGCTACTCCTACAAAAGTGTCCAGCTGAAGGAGTTCTTGGGCGCATTCACAAGATGAAGTTTTGACTATTAGAAACCCCCCTTGGGAGAAGCATGTTTCAGTAATTTGATCATAGTGAACAATGTGTGGAGAAAGATTTGTAGACCTTCGCCAGGTGGATGCATGGGGAGACACCCCTGAAATGAACACAGATAGCATGGTGGGGAGACATCCCAACCGCATGCATTCATTCAGTTTCTCAACCTCCATCCAGGAGGAAACAGCCCAAAAGTCCAAGGCAATCTGTCCAAAAGACCCCCTGGGGCAACAGAGCAGACTACTCCATGATAACTCAGTTGAACAACGGAGCTGGTAAATTAAGGAGAGGGTGACAAACAAAACCCAGCACTCAAAAACACTCCATCCAGAGCAAACTAAAGAAGAAAGTAAACTAACTACTAAATTCCTACTTGGGAAAAAAAAAACCTCTTTGAAAACTTAACCTTCCTAGGAATAACTATTTGATAAAATCTGATCTCTTGTTGGGTTCTTTAGAAAATTTCTCAATTTTAAAGCATTAATCAAATCATTTTGTTTAAATTTTGTATGGCTAGTCTGCTGTGAAATAATAATAGATATAATACCATCATGCATAATAAATTTTTCCTTAAAATTCTTGCATATTTTAGTAAATAACTCAGTAGAAATATTTACTATTCTGTTTTGATTTGTTGTGTGTTAATATTTTAAGTTGATTCTATAATTTATATAGTTTATTAAAATTTGAATTTATTGTAAAAGTTGAATATTTAACTTTATCAGAACATACTTTGGATTGATTATTTAGAAATAAGGATAAATAGTTGTCAATTTTTTTGCCAATTTTGAAAAATGTTATTCATTGTGTTTTAATTTCCCTTTGTATTATTGGATATCTATCTATTTGTGTTTTCAATAATATTGCTAATAGAAACATGGGGGTAAATAATAGTTTCAATATAAGGAAACAAATTAATAAAGAATAGATTTAAATATATATTTGGTGAATACAAATGTTCCCAAGGAAAAAACATATCATCAATAATAGCTAGCCAATTAGCATATTTTCATTATAAAGCTGTTTATTTTGAGTGTTCTTACAAAATATGCTTTTTTGCCTTTTTATTAGACATTGGTGTTTTATATCAGATTTAGTACAAAACAGATAACAAATAGTACAATTATTATTTTGCCATTGAGATATCTATACTAGTTTGTTACTCGTTTTTATTTGATATATGCAGTTTACATTTTTGTATCTTTTTGACATTCATATCTTATTAATGTTTAGTGTGGCATTTTACACTACTGTTTATATTTTCCTTTTATTGGCAATATAGTTTTTTTTTTGTTATTTTATATGTTTTTGTCTATTTTTTGTTATTTAGACATGCTCTAAATTTTTATTCAGTGTTTGATGCAGTTTGTTCCATGAGGCCATGTATCACTAAATCAAACCAAAATTTTCATCATTCAGAAATTGAAAGTCCAGTGGGATTCTGATAAATGAATAACTATATTTCCTCAATTCTAAAACTCAAATTTTTCATTCTGAAATTGAATGCATTTCTTTTTTTATGTCAAAATAATATTTTCATTTGAATTCTGATTTTAACAAAAAAAATCATTACTATGTCAAATTGAAATATTACTTTTCCAGCAGTAATTATTATTCAGAGCATTAGGAGATATTCAAATAAAATGAAAAAAAAAAAGATATTTTTTAATGAAAGATAATTATCAAAATGAAATTCACAAAAAAAGCTTTCCTGCAATTAGTAAAATGGGAAATTCATCTAGCACATAATCATTGGAAATGTAAATCTCATTCTCCAATAAATGCATAATAATCAATATTTGCTTATTTATCAGATTACTGAAGATCACACAAACTTTATTAAAGTAACAGAGATCACTAGGATTGCTAAAACTTAAGTTTTGAAATAAACTCAAATTTACAAACTGATGATGATGAAAAATGTCAGTATCTGAACTTTTTTGAAAAATATTATTTATTAACTTATTGCACTTGAAAGTCCAGTAATCATTGGTTAACTTAATTTTAACCATAATTAATAGTTTGTGCTTTATCATTGTTTTACAATATGTGAATTATCTGATTCAAACTAATCAAATACAATGTTCATAAAAAAATAAAAATATATAATAGGTACTTGTAAAAAACAATTGAATATATAATATCCAATAATAATCAAAAACCTTAAAAGTAATTGATAAATCCAAACAAAATAACAATAACAGCATTAATTCTATTAAAAAATGAAAATTTATTAAAAGTTTTGTTTTTAATAGAATTAATTCTGTTATTGTACAGAATATTCAGAAAATAACTATATACCAAAAGCTCATAATTCATGAAAAGCTCTTCCTAAAACACCAGTATCTAATAAAAAAAAAAAAAGCTATAATTATTAAAATTTTTTTAAATAAAATTTGAAAAACTAATTAAAAACAGAACAATTAAAAAGCTGTAAATGTTTGGCAATAAAATAAGGGCACTATACTAAAATCTGGTTCAAAGTCACAGTTGCAAAGATTGCAAATAAATTAGTCTTCAATAGACAAATAAGGGCTTTCAACTGTATTCTAAATTTACAGTATCTTTCTAGAATTAATGCTAAATTTACAAAGTCTAGATATTGTGAAATTGTAAAGTTTGCTACAGAGCTGGTCATCTCATAATCTAGTATTAAAATTATAAGAATATATGTAGTATTTAATTTGATAAAGATAAATAGTAAAAATTTCTTATTCTCTGTTTCAGCACTGTATTTCATGTAATAATTTTCTGTTGCTCAATAAATAATTTTTACCAATTTAAAAATTTCTTAAGGAATAAGTTTAAAAAGATTTTTAAAACATCAAAGCTTAAGCTTATTTAAGAAAAAAACTTGAGTTTCAGTCATCTGTTTATTTGTGAAAAAACTTGAGGTTTTTGCATTGAACTGACTCAAGCCAGCATCTCTAGAGATCACTATATAAGTTAATCTTGCTTTACAAAAGTTGAGCATTTCTATGAAATCTTTTGTAAACCAAAATGACATAAAATGAAGACGCAATTAACATTAATTTATATATTTATATGAAAAAATGTTTTACCTTTCCCAGACCCAAAATAAAAACCTACCATATCATACAAATAATTAGTAAAAATTAACACTAACCTATAATAAAGCAGAATGATAAGATAAATAACACCTATATGCCTATATAAAGTAGAAATAATATGTATACATTGTAGTTTCATTTACAGTATTGTTTATGTTTTTAGTTAAACTGCCATATTGCACATGAAATATACTGTATCTTACAGCAGCAACTTTTGGAGATCAGAAATTGAAGAACATCCTTCTACTTTCTGGCTGGCCCTATCATGCTGGCCAACATCCATGATAGAGTTAACTAGAAGGTAAAGGGAAGTGGTTCAATGGTCTGGACTTCTGAAAAATTGGAGGTGTGGAATCTAGAATTTGAGATCCTTCCAGATAATAAGTTACTACATTCCATGTGGCCATTCAGCCAACTTTTTATTCATTACGTTGAAAACCCTCTTCAGATTTTGTTTGGTTAGCGAAAACAAGTACTAATACAGGTCATAAATGTACAACTCAAGCTCCATGAGCAGGGAAAGAAATATTCAACTATTTCATCAAATGAAACTATATAAATACTGCTTTTATCGGCATTCAACTATTAAAATACTTCAAAGCACTAACAAGCAGTCCTAAAAACGTTTAAAACACTTTTAATTAGAGTAATGTTTTGGCAATTAAATGCCATCTTCAACTCATATAATACATTTAAATTTTAAAAAACAAAAATTCAACTCATATAATACATTTTTGTTTTTTAAAATTTAAAAGTATTATATGAATTGAAAATAGCATTTATCTCACACTTAAAATAACAGCACTAACTGCAGTATAGTTAAAAAAACCTCTCTTTATTATCAACCTTGTACTAATGTTTTTGGTGCATCTACACCCTCTTCATGCACACTTCACTCTACAATCGTTTCGAAACCAGAGATCTGAACACCTTTGCTATAACAACCCCCTATTTTTCTCAGAACAAGCTTTGCTTACGGGGGTTGCTTTGGCAACGGAGTTCAGATCTCTGGTTTCGAAACAATTGTAGAGTGAAGTGTGCCTGAAGAGGGTGTAGATGCACCTAAAACATTAGTACAAGGTTGATAATAAAGAGGAGTTTTTTAACTATACTTATTTTAAGTGTGAGATTTAGAAAGTTTAAGCAGTTTAATAGTGAACATTAATCTGTAAGATGGCATTTAATTGCCAAAAATGTTACTCTAATTAAAAATGTTGTAAAAGTTTTTATGACTACTTGTTAGTGCTTTGAAGTATTTTAATAGTATTTCATCAAACTCAAAATTTGTTTATTAAAGCACTTTCAGATCTACCGAGCCCTCTTCAGTTCAACATTACAAACTAATAAATTTCTCTAAATATCGAAAAGCAATTATACATTCGAATACACATTCCACAAATCGAATATTCTAAATTCAAAAAGTTCCTTTGGAGATCTCTATTCACTTTACAACAATTATCATTATACTTTTATTGCAGATTCTAGAATTAAATTAATTAACTTTTCATAGGTGGGGGATCATAACTCACTCTACTCCTAGAGGAGCCATCTTGTAGCATGTGCACTACCTTCCTTTTATACTCACAGTATTCCCATGCTAAACTATTGGTTCATTGTAATTGATTGTATTATTCCATG
Organism: Olivierus martensii; assembly: GCA_000484575.1. Taxonomy (NCBI): domain Eukaryota; kingdom Metazoa; phylum Arthropoda; class Arachnida; order Scorpiones; family Buthidae; genus Olivierus; species Olivierus martensii. The sequence goes on from AYEL01072637.1 coordinate 26,702, forward strand.
ATGATTTTCTGGCAAAGATTTCTAAAGCTTCTGCAACTCTTAACTCTGAAGAGGGCTCGGTAGAGACAAAAGTGCTTTAATAAACAAATTTTGAGATTGATGAAATAGTTGAATGTTTCTTTCCCTGCTTGTGGAGCTTGAGTTGTACATTTATAACTAGGATGAAGTGTAATAATTTGGTACATTTTAACTAATATAGGTTTTTGTGTATAACTTTTGTAGAAGGTATAACTTTTGTAAAAGTAAAATGGCACTAAGTGAACTTTTGTAAAGTGAAGAAAACATATATTTATGTATATATCATATTGTGATTACCAACATTGCAACTAGTCAACATAGTTCTTTTAGATAACAGCACATAATATCATTACAAAAAATGTTAAAAATAACATTTTATTGTATAAACATAAAATATGAAATAATACATTATATATATATATATAACTGTCAAAACCCAAAATTAATTAAAACCTGATTTGCCTAACTGAAACTAGTTGCAACAAAGTCTGTTCGTTAATACTAGTATTAACTAATCAATACTAGAATTCATTACATTTGTTGAAAACTTCTGGTTATCACTAAAACTTCTCTAGTTAAAATTCGATATGATTTGTGAAAACTAGTATTACTAAAATTTCTTTTATGAGAATAAACCTGGTATTTTCTTAATCGTGCAATCATGCATTAGGGAGAAAAATAAAAACACAATAACAAATCTACAAAATAAACATATTAACATATTTATGAACATAGTAACTGAAATTTATAGAAGAAATATATTTATGATGTTCGTTATTTGTTTCCGTATGGAAAAACTGTTATGACATTTAGAGTTGCTCTTTTTGCACAAGCATCTTTTCGAAATGCAATTTTTCTCGCAAACACAATGTATGAATCCTTGTGGCGCTTTTTCCGCTTTCCTAACTGCCATCCTCAAAAAAATATCTGTATCTGGTACCTCTTCGGGCATCAGGAACTTCTCCCGACAACGTCAAATTCCGATCTTACAAAAGATATTTTTTCATAATTATATTTTGGGCACTCTCTAAATAATAACAAATACATAAAAGATACAAAACCTATCCTCCTAATTTATCCACCTTTTCGTTCTTAGTTCTGACCTTGAGCAATCTTCATTTTTTCCAGCACAATTCCGATGATATTTTGAAAATCTGCCTTTGCTCTGTCCATATCCAGGATTGGGATTATGATATTATCTCCTATTTCAACAGAGGATGGGTGACATCAGAGATAAGTTTCATTTTCTTGGCCTGTTTAGACAAATCTCTCCTGAATGATGTGGTGTAAACTCTATTAGGACCAGCCTCATGTTCTTCTTCAGCAGGGGTTTCAGCTTCGTTCTATCGTGCACTCATCTCCTCAATGAATCTCTGGAGTTTGTCCTCATCGTTAAAGAGAACATCTGATGGCAATGCTGAAGTCGCAAGTCCTACTTTTACGAACATGGCTTGATAAGATGACTGTTTTATTCCAGAATGAAACATTGATTTTTCATAAAATGAACAAATCGAAGGCCTTGAACTAACTGTTTTTAATTAGTAAAAACTGTAAATAATTGAAAACAAAGCATTTTTTCTGTCAATTCTAGTTTTCCCTTAAATGTCTTAGTAAATGCTAGTATTTATGAACGGGCTTTGTTGCAACTAGTATCAACTAGGCAAATTGGGTTTTAACTAATTTCGGATTTTGATGGTAACATATATATTACTTTAATATTTAATGAGCAATGGAAATTTTATATTGTATGCTTTTACAAAATATATACAATATTTATATTCTGGGAAAATTTGATTATATTAATAATAATTTTTTTGAACAAAAAAAAGGTTTTAATAAATACCAATCACACAATAAAAAAAAAGAAATTTATATGTCCAGAAGTGAAAGGCATAAGAAAATGTCCTTATTAAAATCAAAACAATTAAATTCTCATGCAGTTACAACTGAACAGCAAAGTTTTCCCTATCATGTCTGAAACACTGTGCTTCCTTATAAAAAAAGTTTTTACTAATTTAATGAATCTCATTAAAAATAGTTCATACCAAAATAACAGAAATCCAAAAAAGTTGGCTTTACAAAATGAACCACTTCCAAACTTGAACTCTTCAAAACTCAATTTCTTAACAGACTGATTGACGAGGGTTAATCCAGCTGAAATGCATCTCTGTTAGTAGTAAAGCTGAGCAAAAATTGTGAAATAAAAACTTCTTTTTAATCTTGTTTTGTGTTTTCATCAACCTTCCTTTCTTTCATTGTTCATGTTGAATATTGGTAATTTTTCACTCTCTCTACCTAGGAGTTTAAAAATATTTTTTTCAATAAATTTATCTTTATTAAAGTGTAAAAATACTTTCTAGATAATATAATCCCTTTTCAATTACAAATATAAAATGGAATGCCAATCATTTTATGTTTATAACTGAAGAGGGTTTCTACTGAAAATGAACTATTAGCACTAATTGCAGCTGAGAAATTCAAACCAATGTGAGTTTTAAGCATGTTTTTTTCTGATTCCGACTCCGGGCAGTTTAAAAATCCAACTCCGACTCCCGACTCCGGGCAGTTTTAAAATCCGACTCCGACTCCACCCAAAAACCTTTGACTCCCGACTCTGACTCTGCAATGCTGCTTATTTTTACAACTGTGTAAAGAAAAATATTTATTTTACTATTATTTGATAACTGTGACCTATATGATGATAAATATAACATAAAAATATAATTAAAAAATTATACTATATAAAAAATTTTAATTTATTAGAATTAATAATTAAGATTATAT